>MJUU01008304.1:68563-134884 GCA_002080025.1 Modiolus philippinarum
AATGAAAAGTGCTCCAAATTTTAATGAAATTTTGAAGGAAGATTATAAAAGTTGTTTGGAACTTATTATTGGGTCAAAAATTTTCAGAATGGCGGCAGTTGCCATGGAAACTGGAAAAAGGCGGGAAAATTAAAAGTGCTCCTAATCGGATTAAGTTTGACAGAAAGATTATGCAAGTTGTTTCGAACTTATTTTCGGGTCAAAACTTTTCAAAATGGCGACTTTTGCCATGGTTAATGGAAAAATGGAGGGCGGTTAAAAATGCTCCACATATGAAATTTATGGGAGTTCGTTTGGGAGACTTTGTGTTTGCATCCAAACACAGTTATTACTTGTTGATATTAACATTTTTAGTTCAGGTGGCCTAAAAGGCCATATGAGCTTTTGCAGTCACTTTGCATCCGTCCATCAACAATTTCAAAAACCTTCCCCTCTGAAACCGCTAAGCCAATTTTTACCAAACTTGGCCTGAAGAATCACCAGGGTATGCAGTATTAAAATTGTGTTCAATGAGTCCAAAGACCAAACAACATAGCCGCTGTTGCTAAAAATAGAACATAGGGGTAAATTGCTGTTTTTTGCAAATAAGTCAAACCTGTTGCAGATAAAAAAAATCTGACGCAGTTAAAATGATCAGCATGGCAAGATCTACCCGCCCTGCAATTTTGAAGAAAATCTGAAAACTTTTCTTGGAGTTATTGCCCTTTTCCCATAAAATTTTCAAAATTTTTGCATTTTTATTTTTATTTCAAAAAGTGTAACAGACAGAGGTCAAGTGTGAATTGCAAAAATGTTCAGCATATCAAGATCTACCCACCCTGAAATTTTGAACAAAATCCAAAAACCCTTGTAGGAGTTATTGCCCTTTTTTCACAGAATTTAAAATTTTTTTGTTTTTTTCATCTTTTATTTCCAAAACAATAGAAGATGAAGGTTAAGTGTAAATTGATGAAATGTTTGCCATGCTGTGGCGACTTCAAAATTGTCGTTGAAAATTGTTCATAAACCGCCATTTTCAAAATGGCCACGAAAAATGGCGGGAAAATTCACCATTGTCCGATTTCAATAAAATTTGGTTTCCAAATAGATATTGATATTGCAACTTCAAAACCGGTGTTGACAATTGTTCGTTGACCGCCATTTTTTAAATGTGGGAAAATTCAACATTGTCCAATTTTAATGAAATTTGGTTTCCAAATAGGTATTGATGTTGCAGCTTCAAATCTGTTGTTAGAAATTGTTCGTTAACCGCCATTTTCAAAATGGCCACCAAAAAAGGCGGGAAAATTCAACATTGTCTTATTTCAATAAAATTTGGTTTCCAAATAGATATTGATGTTGCCACTTCAGAACCAGTTTTGAAAATTGTTTGTTGAATGTCATTTACAAAATGATGTCTCGACTTCAAAACTGGTGTTGAAAGTGGTCCTTAGCAGGAACGTTTTTTGTCAAAAAAGGTCAACAAATAAATATTGTAAATCATGATCAGACTTTAAATACGGTTCAAGATATTGGTGGTGTTCGAGCTAACAAAGTTGGAGAGATTGAAGTTCTTGATTGTGGCAAATGATAGCCAGGTGAGCGATACAGGCTCCTGGGAGCCTCTGGTTTATTTTGTATGGTAATTAGGAGAAACTTGTTTTAATATTTATTTTAACTATCAAACAACATTGAAATTTTATGGCATTTTAAGAGGTCTAAGGTCTTGGGTTTTTTTTGCAGATTTCCTTTTACAAAATTGTTAGAAATAAATATTTTACACCATGTTTGACAATTCACAAGCTAAGGGTAGTGATGGTGGTAATCATTACTCTTTTATACCCATGTCTGAAAAATGTTGGGCTATAAATGAATCCTCTATCTGCCAATTTTTAGCTCATCTGGCTATGCCAGGGTGAGATTTTACCATCACTTGGCGTCCATCGTCAGTCCGTCGTAAACTTTTTATTCAAAGATCTTAACCTCTGAAAACACTAGGCCAATTGGAACCAAACCTGGTCACAATAGTCCTTGGGTGGTCCGCTTTAAAAATTGTATCCCCAGGTCAGTACCTAATCCAAGATGGCCGCCAGCGGGGAACATAGTTTTAACATGGGACCCTATGGAAAAGACATTCAAAGATCTTCTCAGAAACTACCAGTCCAATTATAACCAAACTTAGTAACAATGGCCCTTAGATGGTCCCTTCCAAAAAAGGTATCCAGCAGGTCTACCTCATCCAAGATGGCCGCCAGCACGAACATAGTTTTAACATTGGACCCTATATGGAAAAGACATTCAAAGATCTTCTTATTAGAACCTACCAGTCCAATTATAACCAAACTTAGTCACAATGGCCCTTAGATGGTCCCTTCCAAAAAAGGTATCTGGCAGGTTCGTGCCTTATCCAAGATGGCCACCAGAGGGAACATAGTTTTAAAATTGGACCCTATGGAATATACTTTCAAAGATCTTCTCAGAAACTACTAGTCCAATTAAAACCAAACTAAGCCACAATGGTCCTTAGGGGGTCCCATCCAAAAAATATATCTGGCAGGTCCGTACCTCATCCAAGATGGCCACCATCTGGAACATAGTTTTTACATTGGCCCCATTGATTTTAAGGGGGACCTCTGCCCAAATTTTTGGATTTTTGTTTGAATTGTGGTCTGAATGTTTTAATTTCAGCAATATGTATTACCTTGATTAGAAAGGGAACCCCTGCCCAAAGTTTTTTTGAATGGTGTTCTGTTACGGGTTGTAATGGATGGTGAAGCTTTCGGTTGCCATGTTAACCAAGCAAGAATACTGTAATTTTAGAAAAAAAGTATTCTGCTAAATTTTATGTTTTGTTTTTTCCTATTGAAAATGCCTTTTATCTAATGTCAGCCATGGTCCAGGTGAGCGATACAGGCTCTTGAGAGCCTTTTGTTATGTTTTGTTATGTTTTCCCATTACACTTTTTTTGTGTCACCTGCACGTGTAGTGTGGGGTGACATAGGATCACTTTAGTCGTCTTGCGGCATTGGTGTTGTCCATCCCACTTTTTTGTAACACTTTTCTCAGCAACTACAAATCACAGCCACTTGAAACTTTGTTAGTGTCTTTGATAAGGTGTTCCACATACGTCACGGCTACTTTAAATTTTGTATGTGACTTTCATATGGGTTTCCATAATGCTCTCATAGAATTCCGGTATGTCGGACATCTACTTCCTGTTAAATGACATAGAAATTTGTGTTTGCAACAACAGCAGTACTAGTGCAGGTGACACACGTCTTCCATGGAAGACTCACAATTTAGGTCTATAATTGATAACTTAAGTTTGCTTTGACGTAAGTAAGAATATATTGTGAAAATCCATGAATTACAAGTCGAGTTTGATTTTTTTAATGAATGTTTTTTTTTCCTCAACAATTATTGCCCTTTGACTTATGAAAAATCTTCAAATATTTGTGAATATGTTACCAACCATAAGATACAAGTTTTTTTGTGTTCTGCAGTTATTGCCCTTGAATTTAGCAAAATCTCTAAACCTAATGGTTTTGGGATGATAACTTATTTGAGTTTGTAAAGCAAAGTTTTAATTTTTGGGGAAATGTTACGATATATACAGTTTGATTTGCAGTGTGATCTGATTTCACATTTTACAGTTGTTGCCATGGAATGATACAAAGTCTGCAAATTTTAGGGTTTCCAGATGATAACTTGAGCTTGCCTTGGATTTTGTGGATATTTAGCTAAGTTCAAGTTTCATTATGATTGGTTTTTGACGTCCATAGTTATGCAAGATTTGAACATTTTCATGGTTATTGATTTTAAACTTGAGTTTGCATGAAGTAAATTTTTTATTTTGTCAACAGGTAACTTAAAGAAACTGTCAACATCTATCTTATTTTTATTTTCTTTTAATAATAATAAAGGCTTGTCATGTAAAACAGTTTATTTTCCAGGTTCCTGCGTTGACTACAATTGCAGAATGGGGGATATCATGTTGTTTATAGTTTTCCTGCTAAGGCTAGTATTTTTAGCTCACCTGACCCAAAGGGTCAGTGTGAGCTATTGCCATCACTTGGCGTCCGTCGTCCGTCCGTCGTCTGTTAACTTTTCACATAATCATCTTCTCCTCTGAAACCACTGAAGCAAATTCAACCAAACTTTACAGGAATGATGTATGGAAGGTCCTTTACAAAGATTGCTCATTTCGTTCCGATCCGATAAAAAACATGGCCGCCAGCGCGGAACTTAGGTTTAACATTGGACCATATGGGAAAAGTCACATTTTCTTCTTCTGCTCTGAAACTACTGAAGCAAATGTAACCAAACTTTACAGGAATGATGTACTAAAGGTCCTTAACAAAGATTGCTCATTTCGTTCCGATCCCATAAAAAACATGGCCGCCTGCACGGAGCATAGTTTAACATTAGCCCTATGGGAAATTCACATTTTCATCTTCTCCTCTGAAACCACTGAAGCAAATTCAACCAAACTTTACTGGAATGATGTACTAAAGGTCCTTAACAAAGATTGATCATTTCGTTATGATCCGATAACAAAAATGGCCGCTAGCATGGAAGATAGTTTAACATTGGCCCTAAGGGAAATTCACATTTTCATCTTCTTCTCTGAAACCACTGAAGCAAATTCAACCAAACTTTACAGGAATGATGTATGGAAGGTCCTTTACAAAAATTGCTCATTTCGTTCCAATCCGATAAAAAACATGGCCGCCAAGCACTAGCTTAGTATTGTTTAAGGTTCTATAGCAAAGCATGGACTAAGTGTTTTATGCAATGATTTTGGTCCCAACTGTTATGTCACCAACTCTTCCTGACTCATACTGTAGAATTTATTGAAATTCCTAGAAAAATTGACTTGTCAGAGTTTGGCATTTACTATATCAGGACTATAAGATGCATAAATTTATTAGTCCTGCAGTGAAGCAACTATACTTTTGCCAACATTTTCAACTTTTTAATAGTCTGAAATACTACCAGTTCACATAATTTCTGTCTCAAATATTGGTGATGCAGAGATTATACAAATATTGGTGATGCAGAGATAACACAAAACTTGGTGATACAGACTTTAAACAGCATAAATACAGAAACTACACAAAATGTGCTGATACAGAGACTACACAAATCATAGTGATTCAGAGTTTACATAAAACGTGGTGGTACAGAGATAACACAAAACATGGTGATACAGTGGTTACACAAAACGTTGTGATACAGAGATTACAAGAAAAGTGGGGATACAGAGATTAAAAGCAAAATATGGTGATACAGAAATTACAAAAAAAGTGGTGATACAGAGATTACACAAAACGTGGTACTACAGACTTAAAACAGCATAAATATGGAGACTACACAAAACATGCTGATACAGCGCTTACATATAACGTGCTGATACATCGCTTACATATAACGTGCTGTTACAAAGTACACAAAACGTGGTGATGCAGAGATTACACAAAACATGTTGATACATAAATAACACAAAAAGGTGGTGATTCAGAGATTACACAGAACATGGTGATAAAGATATTACACAAAACGTTGTGATACAGAGATAACCAAAATATTGGTGATGCAGGATTGCAAAAAATATGGTGATACAGAGATTACACTAAAATTGGTGATACAGAGATTATACAAAAATGGTACAGAGATTACACAAGATGTGGTGATACAGAGATAACACTGAACATGGTGTTTCAGAGATAACAAATATTGGTGATGCAGGATTAAACAAAAACATGGTGATACAGATATTACACAAAACGTGGGGGGACGCACAGATTACACAAAGCGTGGTGATGCAGACATAACACAAATATTGGTGATGCAGATATAATACAAAATGTGAAAATACAGACTTAAAACAGCACAAATACATAAACTACTTCAAAACTTGCTGATACAGAGATTACACAAAACGTGGTGATAAAGATATTATGGTGCTAGGGACCGTCTTGAACGTACTATAAGGTATGAGATCATTGTTGATGGCCTTATGGTGACTTCAAGATGTAGAAGGACAATAAAATCATTATTCAATTTACAAATTTATTAGAAAATCTTTAATCCCATTCATTTTCTCAAATACATTCTCTCAAGACATTTGATTTTTCCACACCCTATAGCACTCGTCCGCATGATAGACTTAAATGATGAATCAAAGATATCATTCAGAAACTCTTTGCCGATTTGAAGAATTTTGTTGTATTAGGTTATAGATCCACATTTTTTTTCAGAAACTAATTTAAAAATAAAAGTATTCTTTGTTGAAAAACAGGTGTGCAGTATGCTTGATTTTCTTATTATATAATTGTAACATATGGAGGTGCTATTTATCAACAGCAAATTGTTATACCAATGGGCAAAAATTGTGCTCCTCTATTCACAGACTTGTTTTTATATTCCTACGAGACTGAATTTTTCAGTAAAAGATCATAAAATAAAAGATGCTAGATCCGTCAATGCCTCTTATAGATACATGAATGGTGTTCTTTCCATAAATAACGCATCATTTACTAAAATCTTTTTGGACTTGCATCTTGAATTTGACAAAAATCTTCTTCTCAATACTGAAATTAAGGACAAAAGGGACTATTTTAATTTTCAAAATTATCATTTTTCCTAACATGGACAGTAATATTCAAGCTTCTCTTGCTTACGGGGTGTATGTTTCATAGTTGAATTGTTATGCAAGATCACTGATTATATAAACTTTCTAATTAGACATAGTTATCTCCGTGATCACCTTATTAATCAAGGGTTCAAAAACTTCCATCTCATACGATCATTAAAAAGTTTTATAATAGATATCATCCCTTGTGGTAAAGAACTCTAATTCAAGATTCTATTTTACTTAATTTACGTATGATAAATTCTTTTTACTGTGTACACCCAAAAGCAATTGCTGTTGAGTTGCTACCAGACACTACCGCAATGGAAGAGAATGTTTGGCGCACCATAAAACTGTTTTAACCCACCACTTCTTTTGAAATGCCTGTACCAAGTTAGGACCTGGACCTCTGCAGTTGACAGTTTTTTTGTCGGTGCTTTTGTTTTCTATGTTGTCTTGTATATCACAATGTTATTTTAGTTTAGTCAATGTTTGTGATACAGATTTGCCGTTGTGATATCTCTGTACATAGGGATAGATATATGTTTTTCACCTTGGTCTTGTTTGAGGGTAAGCGAGTTACATGTACCATGGATTGAAATTGGATTGGTCTTAGGGTTAGAAAATGATACTTACCAAACAGCCTCCCAACAAATCTCACAACCTCATTTTTGTCTCGCCCGCAACAAAAGTCACGGAAAGCGAGACGTAGGCGTGCAAAGTGCGACTGCGACGATGGCATAAACTCAAGTTATTATATAGAAGCCTTTGATGTAGGAACCATGGGTAGCTTACGGCGAACCCTATCTGCTGGACCCAAAATCATTTGACCTTGACGTATATTTTGTGGTCTAGTGACCAAGTTATTTTGCTGAAGTCCGTTGCTCAATAACTATAAGCTAGAAGTCAATGATATTCGGTATATAGCTTGGTCTTGGTTAGTACATGTCAGTCCGTCCGTTAACTTTTCACATTTTCATCCTCTCCTCTGAAACCACTGAAGCAAATTCAACCAAACTTTACAGGAATGATGTACTAAAGGTCCATTACAAAGATTGCTCAATTCGTTCCGATCCGATAAAAACATTTCTGCCAGTGCAGAACTTCGGTTTAACATTGGACCCTGTGGGAAAAATCAAATTTTCATCTTCTCCTCTGAAACCACTGAAGCAAATTTAACCAAACTTTATAAGAATGATGTACTAAAGGTCCTTAATATAACAAAGATTGCTCATTTTGTTCTGATCCGATCAAAAACATGGCCGCCGGCACCAAACATAGTTTAACATTGGAACCTATGGGAAAATCACATTTTCATTTCTCCTCTGAAACCACTGAAGCAAATGCAACAAAACTTTACAGGAATGAAGTACTAAAGGTCCTTAACAAAGATTGCTCATTTCGTTCCAATCCGATAAAAAACATGGATGCGGGCGCAGAACTTAATTAGGGTCATTATTGGACCCAATGAGAAAAATCACATTTTCATCTTCTCCTCTGAAACCCCTGAAGCAAATTCAACCAAACTTGACAGGAATGATGTACGAAAGGTCCTTAACAAAGATTGCTCATTTTATTCCGATCCAATAAAAACATGGCCGCCATGCAGCACCGAACATAGTTTAACATTGGACCCTAAGGGAAAATCACATTGTCATCTTCTCCTCTGAAACCATGGAAGCAAATTCACCAAAACTTTACGGGAATTATGTACTAAAGGTCGTCAACAAAGATTGCTCATTTTGTTCCGATTCGATTAAATACATGGCCGCCAGCACGGAGCATAGTTTCACATTAGACCCGATGGGAAAATGAAATTTTCATCTTCTCCTCTGAAACCACTGAAGCAAATTCAACCAGGAATGATGTACTATAGGTCCTTAACCTGTTAACAAAGATTGGTCATTTCGTTCCGATCGGATAAAAACATGTCCACCAGCACCGAACATAGTTTAACATTGGATCCTATGGGGAAAATCACATTTTTGTCTCCTCCCATGAAACCATTGAAGCAAATTCAACCAAAAAGCAAGTTGATCTAAATGTATAGAAGGTCCTTTGCAAAAATTACTCATTTCAATAGGTGCCAATGGATGACATAGCTATACATTAGTATAAAACAATTTTTGGTCATGCATGGCATAGTAGCATTTTGTCAGGTGAACGATACAGGCTCAGTCTCTGAGCCTCTAGTTTTGTGTTAGTCTGTTTCTCAATAACTACAAGCTATAGGTCAATGATATTTGGTATATAGCTTGGTCTTGGTCTTGTCAGTCTGTCATATAGCTTTTAACCTTGACCTCAATTTCACTGTCCAGTGGCCAGGCTAAGTCTTTTTGCTTAAGTCTGTTTCTCATTAACTACATGCTAATTATATTTGGTATGTACCTTGGTCTTGGTTAGTACATATCAGTCTGTTATATGGCTTTTGATCTTGACCTCGATTTCACGGTCAAGTGCCCAGATTGTTTTTTTTTGCTTAAGACTGTTTGTCAATAACTACAAGCCATAGATCAGTAATATTTAATATATAGCTGGGTCTTTGTTAATACATATCAGTCTGCCATATGGACCTCAATTTCACGGTCCAGTGCCCAGGTTAAGTTTTTTGCTTAAATCTGTTTGTCAATAACTACAAGCTATAGGTCAATGATAATTGGTATACAGCTTGGTCTTGGTTAGTACAAGTCAGTCTGCCATATGGTTTTTGACCTTGACCTCAATTTNACTAAAAATAGGTAGATTTAAAATAAAGTGAAAAAAATATGCCAAGGGTGTAAAACAACTGTTTTCTGTGTCAAACAGGGAGTGCGGGGATAGCTGTCGTTTCCGACAACATCTAGTTATATTTGGTATGTACCTTGGTCTTGGTTAGTACGTATCAGTCTGTTATATGGCTTTTGATCTTGACCTCGATTTCACGGTCAAGTGCCCAGATTGTTTTTTTTTTGCTTAAGACTGTTTGTCAATAACTACAAGCCATAGATCAGTAATATTTAATATATAGCTGGGTCTTTGTTAGTACATATCAGTCTGCCATATGGACCTCAATTTCACGGTCCAGTGCCCAGGTAAAGTTTTTTGCTTAAATCTGTTTGTCAATAACTACAAGCTATAGGTCAATGATAATTGGTATACAGCTTGGTCTTGGTTAGTACAAGTCAGTCTGCCATATGGTTTTTGACCTTGACCTCAATTTCACGATCTAGTGAACATATAAGTTAAGTTATTCTGATTAGAATAGTTTCTCAATTACTGTAAGTGGTACGGTAATAATATTTGGCTTGTAGGTTGCTCTTGAGTAGTACATGACTGTTTTAGCGACGAAACAGGACGGGCGAGACATCTATTAGGGCCCACTTTTGTTAAATTAGTGCTGTTATGAACATTTCACCATCTTACAACCTGCCGGTGGCAATTACTGTTGGGTTGCTACCGAACACTACCGCAACGGAAGGGGAGGTTTGGCGCGCCATAAAAATCGGTGTATCCCCATGAAATGCCTGTACCAAGTCAGGACCATTGCGGTCGACAATTTTTCCGATGGTTTTCCACATTGTTTGTCATTTTGCCTCTTGGACTTATGCTTTTTGATGATTCATTTACTCCATAACCATATCATTTTTAATTTAAGACTGGAGTTTGTCCTGCATTTGTGTTCCGTTAAAAGATTCCTCTTACGACAGAAGTATACTCTCTTTATATTTCAGTTAGGGTGTAGATGGTCTTTGAAAGAATATCTCTATGTATACACTACCATACTGACATTTTGTAATTTCCCAAAATTATTCTTACCAATCTGTTTATAGTCCCACATCTTACTATTTTATCTGGACAAGTTTTCATGCAATTGAGTTCCCCATGGTTGTTAATATGCTACGATTGTCCTCTATGAGTATTTTTTTAGGGCAATGGATGACATTGGTTGTTAGAAACTTTGTAAGTTAATCGTATGTTTGTTGACGATCCCGCATCTATGGGTAAAGGATAGACTGTACTAATGACCAATCAGCTGCTGGCATAGTAACCCGAATAATCCAGTCGTTATATTCCACTCACTACGATCGCTACATTAACCTCGTAGAAGGAGAGAATTGGATACGGAGAGGGCTTGAATTATTCGAGTTACTGGCATAGCAAAAGTAGTACTGATATAAACAAAACCATGTTACTTTCACTTTCAATATAACTGTCAATATTAACAATATCTGAGTTTTAAAACGCTCAAGTGATCATGAAATACTTCCGGATTGACCAGCAGTTTGATTCAATGTCTTTCCTTGCATGTGAAAAAAACTGAAGCTTTATCAATGAGTACATGCATGCCCAAGGATCTGACAGGCCAAATTGGTAATTTGCATACCGCAGTTAGGTTAGGCGATAGAAATTTCTTATTTGACTTTAAAGTTGGGTCATCGTCTGGATATGTTACCTGGAAGACATGCCGCTTTGAGAAAATCATATCGCTGCATAAAGTGAACTTCAGGTAATTAAGAAAATCACAAAACGTTATAATGGCCGCCTATGAAAAATATTTAGTGGAGTCTGTCCTAAAACAACATGGATATAGCGTTTCTCAAACACCCGTGCTAGGGTCGACTTGAACTTACTATGAGGTATGAGCTCATTGTTGATGGCCTTATGGTGACTTCAAGATGAAGAACAACAATAAAAGCGTTGTTCCATTGCTTGGCTTTACCTTGTATTCGTAGAGACTATGTCTCTTGAGTACTTACCCCAGGATTACTTATAAGAAACAGCAAGATCCCAAGTTCATGTTTAGGGTATCAATTATCCCTTTAAATGGCAAATATTTAAATAAAAAAAAAAAACAAAATCCAGAAAATATACAATGCTTTTAATTCATATACAATCAAAAACTTTTTAGCTTTTAAGTTGTATGAGTATTAACCTGAATAAGAATGGATCCAAAATGGAAGAGACAGCATTCTTTACAAACATACGGGGTTAAGACAAAATCATACGTTCCAAAAATTGAACGTTCCACTTTTTACAATTTTTTGTCCATATAATATATCAATTTTATTAAAGTATCAATCTATATTTCTAAATTATAACCGCACCCGCCCAAACGAAACATACAATGACTATATGTTGAAGCAGGTTTCCCCCTTACATTCACAGTATTGTGGGAGCTTGAGTTTATATTTCTGGAACTTTGGTTCTAAATAGTGACAGTAAAGCCATATGTCGTAAACCTTAATTTCAGTAGGTACACATGTGAACGATAGTGCATTCTCAGATACATCTCTAGCTGAACAAGTTGCCTTCCTTGAATGTAAAAAAAAAGGTTTTTAGAAAAATAAACATTTTATCGGATCAAGAAAACAATGAAAATACAAACATATCAACTAGTTAGGAGAAAAACAAGGACAAACTGGAAATGAAAAGAACAGTACGCGTATGTCCGAAGTAAACACAAAAGCAAAATTTGCAATATCATGTATTTAAAGTCAACGTTTGATAGGAGTCGTCTTGAACTTTAAAAAAGGTATGAACAAAGCTCATTGTTGAAGCCTCGACACTTGGTGACTTCAATATGAAGAAAAACAATAAAAGTGTTGTTCCATTGCCTAGTTTTACCGTGTATTTGTAGAAACTTTGTGTCGTATTTATTTACTGGATATCTCTTCATTGTTTATTTAAGACTGGGATTCTTTTGCAGTGTGAAGCTGGTCCGTTAAAATTTCCCGTGCTCTTATCATACTTTATTTTTTTTTATTTCCAACTGACCACTGTTTATAATGCTTACATTTCCCTTTTTATAATGCAAAATTTCCTTGCGATTGACTCGATGAGTGCATTTTGGTTTTTTTTATATGTTTGCCAGTTAATCATTTTTAATGTTCTTCTTTGCTTTGGTATTCGTTTGCCAATGTATCTGCACCATAGGAGCAAATACCTCAAGTATATTTTCTACGATTTAAAAAATGAAAAGAATGCCTCCCAATTACAGATGATATACCTACCGACAGTCTGCGTACATGAAGGCTGTTTTCCTGAATTTCGGTAGCACCCAGCATTCCATGTGTTTGTAAAGCACATTGGTTTTGAATGAAAAAGAGCGCATGGTAGGTGAACATGAATTATTTTCCGGAGATGCTGGATAGTTTACCCAGTTGTCACTTTCTGATAGGTTATTCGAGGGATCACCATCTTCTTTCTTTACAATGTTCCACGTCTCTTGTTGATTACTATCCGAAGTTTTCCAGTCGTTGTTTGGTTTTGCTGTCTGCCAGTTACCATGATCGTCTTTCCACCATTCAATAATTTCTAACGGCTCTGCAGATTGATTTGGAGAATGATTATCCACTTTTGCAGTTTCCATGTTTTTGTTGTCGTCCTTTGGTGATGTTTTCCAATCAGCACTTTCAATCGACTGATCAAATTGATTTGCAGAATGATCTTCCACTTCTAAAGTTTTCGAGTTTTGGTGATGGTCATTTGATGACATAATCCAATCAGTACCTTCAACTGGCTGTGAAGAGTGAATTGGAGAATCTTCTACTTTTGAAGGTTTCAAGTTTTGGTGATGGTCTTCTTTCCGTGACGTCTTCCAGTCAACACTCTCAACCGGCTCTACAGCGTGAATTCGAGAATGATCTTCTACTGTTGAAGTTTTCAACTTTTTGTTATGGTCTTTGCGTGCCATCTTCCAACCTTTTCTTTCAGTTGGCTTAACAGAATGATCTGGTGAATCATCTCTTATATTTCCCAATTGTTTGAGACCTTCCCTTGGAGGAGAGATCCAATCACTACCTTCAACTGGCTGCATAGAGTTACCATGAAAATGATCATTTACATTAAAGCTTTTCCACTTTCTGCGACCCTGTCTCGAGGATTTTTTCCATTTTACAATTTCTATCTGTTGTACAGAATTACCGTGGAGAAGATTGTCCTCTGGCTTCACAGTTTGCCCCTTCTCTTGATTACTTTCTGCTTTTGTATGATCTTTCCATGATTTGTGAGTGTCCTCTTCAGTGTATTGCATGTCTTTTGGTTGTTCATCTATCTGTACTGAATGCCAATGATCATGGTCACCACCAGCAGTAGCATCAAGTTTCCTATTTTCATCAGATATAATGACATTTTGCGAATCTCCATGAAGAGGTGAAATAGGAACATGAACTACTTCTACAGTCTTCTCTATTCGTCCGCCATGTTTTTCAGCCAAAGCGTTGAACTCGTCTTCTGTGACCTCCAACACTGGTTCCTCATTTTCATTTTCATGTTTATCTAATAATTCACCAACACCATGTTTTTCAGCCAAAGTATTAAACTCCTGCTCGCTGATTTCCAACACTTTACCTTCATATTCTTTGCCATGCTTTTTCTTCAAAGCCTGGAATTCTTCATGGCTTATTTCTGTCGTAGGTCCAAGGTCTTCCTCTACTGGTATAGATGTATCTCTCGATGAATCGAATCTGAAAAGTAAAAATAATTGTAATGTGTCTCTCGAAATCAAATATGGATACGAGGCAAGTTAAATAATCGGACAAGAAATTATAACGGTATAATTACGATATACCAGAGGACAACTGCAAAGCCATTTGATTTCTTATATATCTTTATAGATAACAAGTTCTGACTTTGGATAGATCCAAAGAAGATTGGTGTAACGTATACGTTATCTCCTTACATAAGAAAAATACTACGAATTGGGGGGGGGTAATAACAAAATTGCCGAACATTGTTATGAGCCGAAATCCAAAAGACAAAAATACAAAGTAGTCGCTAATGTACAGGAAAAATTGTAAACCGCATGGCCATGACTTCGTACAGGCATGTCAAAAGAAATGATGGGCTAAACCAGATTTATGGCGCGCTAAATCTCCCCTTCCATTGCGATAGTGTTCAGTGGCAACTCGACAGCAATAGCTACCGAAATGTCAGACAATGAAAAGAAATATTCATCCCAGTACTGAATAGAAAAGAATTTTTTTTTAAAATCTGGTTCGGATCAAAACTTCATATTTCAATAGGAACTGATATCTGTTCAAGAACTTTTAAGTGATCGTTGGACATAAAAAATTTTGAAGCCATGATTGATAAGATGGTCACAGAGAAAACTACGCCCGAGTAATGCGAAAGTCCAAATAATTAGTGCTATCTCTCGCGTAACGAATCAAATGTGAAATATAAGCAGAAGAAATAGGAATTCTACATATTAGGAAAGTTGAAATATTTGAAATTAAAACCTTTCCCGTTGTCGTAAATTTTAGTACTGAGTGACCGTTTTCGTCAAATTGGAGATGCAAGTAAAAAAATGTAGATGTTTTAGTTTCTGTTGTTCTTTTATCTCTAATTCTGGAGGATATATTGATGATATCCATTTTGCAAGAGATGTTTTCTGAATGGAAAGAACACCATTGATGTATCTATAAGTGAGATTGAAAGATCTAGCATTTTTTATTTTATAAGTATTTGCGAGTCCCTGAAGTAATTCTGTCTCGTAGGAGTATGAGAACAATTCTGCGATTGGAAGAGAACAGTTCGTACCCACTTACTGCTGATAAATAGCACCTCCAGATGTGAAAAATATATTATCAATAATCAAGCCTACTGCACATCTGTTTTTTATGTAGCAAACTTTTCCTTTTAAATTACCTTTTTTTAAATGTGAATTTATAGCCTAATACAACACATTTCTTTGTTTTAGATGATACCTTTTTTCGCGATTTTAGTTTATCGTGAGGAAGTGTGGTAAAGAGTGTGTAATAGTCAAATGTTACTAAATGTTACTAGAAGTTACTGTTAATTGAGTTTCTGCATATGGCCTTTTCGAAAACTTTTATCTCATCAGTGCAGATGAAGAGAGAGAATGTATGCGGGAAAATGAGCGGCATTTTTCAGTATATCCACATGTTATTTGTCGCTTTGGGCATGGAAAGTCTTACAATATGCACGATGCCTGTCTTTGGCTGCAGACAAAATCTTGAGTTATTTTCATAGCCAATTCAGTAGTTGAACATGATGATGATCCAGCGATGTATTTTTCCTTGTATTGATTTTTGTGTAATTTAGGCATCCAATACAAGTAAGGCAGGTCTTGATCTTATCCTTAATTTTAACTTCAGACAAAAAAAAAGGATGAACACTTTTTGTTTGACACTACATATAGTTATTGGTCCCTTGGAAATACTACCTACATGCAAAGTAGTAATATTCCAATATGTGAGTCTAAAAAAAATACTACGACATAATATGGACATATAGTCGCATGGCTTGTGTGAGGAGTGAGATTGGTTGCGTAGAAAGGGTTTGTGTCTCCTGCAATTGCTAAATTATATCCCATAACACATGTGAAGTCTATGAACAAGTCAAGTTCGACTTAAGGTTCCACTTAAGTAAAAAATTAGAACACTCCAAAACATAAAATATTTGCTTGTTTTTCTGAAGATGCAAGAAATGGAATACTTAATCATGATGGAATGTGTTCTTTTAAATAAGATTAACATGTACACAACGTACAAACTGACAATAAATTTGAAATTGTTATGATATGACCATTTTAAATCTTTTCTTGTAGTAAGCACTTTAATCAGTCGGTCTGGAAAACGCCCAATTTTGTTTAAAACTGTTATGGATGAATACTTTAAAGCCTTCTTAAAGCTTCTTAGTTCAGTGGAGACACGGCCATTGGTTGTATTTGAAACAACGACAGTAGAATACCGAAGGAGTAAAGGAGTGGTATTTACAAAACTCGAAGTCCAAAGACATGACAAAAACGAGAACACAGAAAACAATGACGTTAGACAGCTACAAAGCACAGAAATAAATAACTCACAACATTCAAAACCAATTCACTCACAGTGTGAATTCCCATGAAACTGAGAGTGACATCAGGTGCTCCGGAAGGGAAAGCATGCCCTGCTCTGTTAACAGCACCCGTCACACTGCAAGTGAGTAAATCAAAGTAAAAGTCAAAATCGGTATAGTCAAATCCGGGAAGACATGAGTCTAGAAATGTTGCCAAATGTTCTTGATTTATCCTAGAACTTCGATTTTGAATTTTAAGTGTTGTGATTTTAGCAGATAAAAATAAAATTAAAAGCTTGTTCAATTTACTAACACCTACCCTAAGAATTTCATGAGAAATCTGTTTGCTCTGCTAGTTGGGTCTTCATTCCAAACATCACTGACAAAAGAAAATAGTGAAAACATCATATGAAAGGAAATCATTACGTCTAAATATCAAGTTTAAGTTGTAAAACAATGACTTGCCATAATTTGAGAGAATTTGATGAAAACAAAAATTTCTGTTGTAAAAAATGTACAATATTTTGTGTTATATTATATGCTTTGGTTTTATGACTTTTCCCAGTTTAAGAATACCATTACATTGTCAATGGGGGTCAAAAAGGCAAGTTTATAGCAAAAATGTGAGAAAAAGCCTAATATCTCTGATTTTATCTGATCTAGTTTTCATGCTTATATAGCGAACACTTTTGAGTTGAAATACAAACTATATTTGGTCATTTTGATACTGATGAAGATTTCTCGGTCACATAGTATTTATTTGACATATGTGACGCAGAAAGATCTATATCATGATATGCCCTGTTTAATCGATTTGTCCAGAACGTGTATATTGCAAATGTAAAAATATAAACATGTTGTTCGATGGCCACAAATTAACTATTGAACAAAATAAAATGGTATAGTATAAATACGGAGAAGAAGATGGATATGACGAGAACACTGTCCATCTTCTTCTCCGTATTTAGCCGGTAGTCCCCTAGTCGAAGGCCATATATAGGCCGAAACGTTGGGCAGTTGTCCTTTCCTCTCTTTCCATTTTTGTCATTTTTATGTGTTTTTTAATTTGTACATTTTGTGTTTTTTTCTTTTAATCGTGGTCAACTATACCATTTTATTTTGTTTTTAATGCAAATGACTGCCGTACGTTTGATTGACAGATAACACCTGGTTCGTGCACATTGTTTGTTTAGGGACCGACCATTTAGCTTGAAAGGGGGGGGGGCTATGGTTTTTTTCTTAAAAAAATATTTTGGATCTGATTTTATGTGAAAAAAATATTTTGGCTGCCAAAATGATGAAAAAGATATTTCTGAATGAGGCTTTCTGCCCCAAAAAATAATGTTAATTTTGAAAAAAAATATTTTGTTGATACGCGTGCAAAAAATAAATAATTTGTTTCGCGCGAAACGCGAAAAAAAATTTCCTGTCCAGAAAAAAACATACCCCCCCCCCCCTTCAGGTTAAATGGTCGGTCCCTTAGGCCGTTTAAAGAAACGCGCACGTGTTTCGAATTTTGCTGTATTATCCATTAACATAACATAACCATTAATACCAAAAGTTAACAAAATAATCAAAATATGTCATCAAACCTAGATACCCAGTTCTTTTCCTGATAGAAAGTACTTGACTATGGCGTAAAGTAATTTAACGTTATGGAACAAAATATTGCACTGTTCAAAATTTATTTACTTATGTAATTCTTCAAATTAGTATTCTTATATGTGTAGTTTACGTTTGGGGACAGTGTCTAATTAGGATAACCATATCCATAACATAACTCTAACAACAGGACACTAACCCCAATCCTATTTCCAGTTCTAACCCTACCTCTTTGTCTCTCCTGTAGTGTGGAGTCCGTAAAAGAGAGTTGTATGCTCTATATACATTTCAGTTATAGTGTACTTGTTCTTGAGAGAATTTCTCATATCTTTCTAATTTTGGCCTTTTTATTTTTTGCAATTTCAAATTATTATTCTGACCACCTGTTTATTGTGCCCACATCTCATGATTTTATTATGCCAAGTTTTCTTACTATTGCCTTGATGAGTGCCCTAGCTGTGCAGTTGTTTTAAATGTTGTGATATCGTCTTCCGTTAGACTTTTTATTGGGCAAAGGATGACAGCGATTGAAGGAACACTTTGCCAGTTAAGTTTATGTTTGTTGACGATCCCGCATCCATGGTTACAGTCATATGGATGTAGCATTGCTTGACATCTAGCAATGAATTTCGCTCAAACCGGTGCTAGGGGCTGTCTTGAACTTACTGTGAGATATGAGTACAGCTTATTGTTGAAGGCTTCATGGTGACTTCAAGATTAAGAACAACAATAAAAGCGTTGCTCCATTGCTTATTTAACCATGTATTTATAGAGACTTTGTCTCATTTGTTATTCCATATCCCTTCATTTTTTTCTATTGTAAATGCGAAGGTAGATGGTCCCTTAATATAAACTAAGCTCCTAATATATTTTAAAAAAAGTTAAATGCGGTGGCAGATTTTGCGTTAAATAACACAATGTTTTCAAACCCGGCACCAGAATCGGTTTTCAGGTGTTCCTGCTACGGACTTTCCGGGTGCGTTCCCAGTTGGTGGATCGGGGAATGCCCTGTCTATGAGGGGTAGTCAGGTCATAATACGGATAGTCTGACAGCAAAACATTGTAACCAAACTGTGTGGAGAAACGCCACGCCCTATTCAGTATACAGACCCTTTCTATATTTCTCTATATAAGTGAACCGGGTGTCGTATAGAAGGCTAAATTTCCCGCCCTTGCTAATTCCTCTCCTTTTCCAGTTTCCAGTTTGTAATCAAAACTCGTTTCGTTTCCCGGTTGTCCCTTCCACCTTTATTCCTTTCTTCTTTAACTTACGTTAACTTGTTCTGGACCTGATATATCTGAAAAATTGCTCACTCGACGTTAAACTCTAACGAATAAATCAATCAAAAAAGTTTGAAAACTCACATTTCCCTCTTTCGTCTTCCGTGGGCAAAAACTTTTGGCAGCTTCCTTTTTGCCTTCCTTATTTGCTTCCTTATACTTCTATTACGCCGTAGCTCCCTCCGGACTGCTTTTCTACAAACACAAATAGACCATGTTTACGAGGTTAGAGTAGTGACAAGAATAGAAATGAATGTAATCTGCTCTCTGAGTAAACTTATTAAAAATGTCGTCGGTGAAAAGAATTTTAAAAGTAAAGTAAAAGGAGCGTAGCATACTGATATTCAAATCTTATTATACGTTGTAACATACAACTTCAAGTAACAACTTGGATATGCTCGCATATGAACTCGGTAAGGGGCGACAGTAAATACGGTTAAAAAGAGTATAATCTCCTTCTACGCATTCATTTATGTCATTTTGTCATATTACTAAAGAAGTAGTCTTCTTGGGAGTAATAAATATTTGCTGCTGAAGCGACTATCACAACGTTGAAATGCGCTGTATGCAGTGACACAAGCGATCTTAGGTCATTTTACTACTCTGGAAATATGTTAACTATTCTAGCTTTAAGATTCCCATTTTTTTCAAGCTCAACAAACAGATCCGAATATCTAACTTTCTGTAGTGTCTGTAACATCAATTAGAACATGCAAGATAAAACATGATATATGGAGTAAAAGAGCATTATCAATATCAAATAACAAAAATACCGTCTCTGCATAAGGCCAATTCGACAAATTATTTCTACTCAGAGCAGATCAAAACGGAAAATTGTAAGTATTTTTTAAAATCTTTTAACAGGACTTGTGTTAAATCTGTATAACCGTAAAAATTCCACATCATTAGAATTCAACTAAGGGTTTACAATTAGTAATCAACCAGTTTCGAAAACCACTGTGAAATACATGTAACTGAATGCAATAACTATTACCTTGGATATGAAAGACCGCTGTTATATGTATCTATGCTTGGAATATATGATTCTGTATCAGGACAGTAAGCATTAATGGTACCTATAGTCAGCAGAAGTCCATATGCAATCTCCAGTATGAAATACAATATCTAGAATAAGCAACAGAACCCTCATCTGTAAACATTACTTAAGATAACTGTTCGATTGAATACTTTAAAATTATTATATTTTCCGTGAGATACAGCTTGCATAGCTATTATTTTCACATTTTGTTTTCTTCACTCATTTAGCTTCTAAAAAACTTAAATAATATATGCTTTGTTTAGCACTTTCCACGTAATCAAAATAAAGTAAAAACGCACTTACCATTCTTTCACATAATATTCCTGGATTTTAGTTTACACCTAAAACAAAAGCCTTTCGTTTATAAATGTTTGACAATCATATTTAGAAGCTCATGAAATTATTTAAGCCTTGTTTATAGCTTTCTTTTCTGGGCAACGAAATTGTTGCATTCATGTTTTAGATTGAAATAGTACACTCTGTATGTACTTAACAGAAATCAGAAAATAAATTTAATTTTATTATGGTATACAAGAGACATATGTTTTTATGTTTACTACTGTTATGGTTTTAGATAATCATCTGTCAGACAAAAAGCAGCCACAATGACAGTAAACCAGTCAAATCAGTCTTATTTAATATGATTATACCGTAAGTTGCTTGAAACTGACCGATTTACTTGTCTTTAACAGCAATTTGATTTCAAGACTAATAACCATAATAATAACTCTGTGGTTGTCTATACATACAATATTTAGTAAAATACAGTGAAATATTCACGTTTTGAAACGAAAAATAGGTCAAGAGTGTATTGCTCTAACCCCTGGTTCGTTATATCTCATTTTCATTTTGAACAGTTTAATTCTCATGGGAATAAAAGTTAACTCATTATAGTTGCGGACGATTTTTCACGTTGCAAACACCCAACTACTGTGCATTAAATAGAAAATATGAATTATAGTGTTAGGGCTTAGGACAATACTGATGAGTTCTTTTGCTTTTTAAGTAGTTTTAAGTTTCAGTTTTGAAGTGACGCCGGAAGAGTTTCTGTATTCAGTTGGCACATCTTACTAGTCTTTCATACTCTTTGTCGTACTTTCATTGTATAAATCTCATTAATGCCAACCTATACATGTCGATCTAAAACATGTTGCTTACGTTTCGTTTCGCAGCAATATCTTTTAGGTTTGTTAACATGTGAGTAATGTATAAAACCGGTCAGTAGTCTGTGACAGAAACATGTTGCCCTTCTTTACAAGAAACTCGAGTTTACTCTTCAAATAAATTACAGTGTAGATCTTACAATGATTGATAATTAAGTTCTAGAACAGGCTTTTTTGTATTAAATCGGATTCTTAATGTCTTTCTTCTCTGGACTCTTACATGGCCCGAAAGTCTGTCATAGGAGAGATCAGACCTTATTACTGTTTTGTCGGGCCAGATACTTTCAGGCTGTGCCGATTAAGTGTGTGGACGGAGAGTTTTGTTGGTTTTAGTCTTAAAGGTGATATTCTAATTTTACTTTTCTTTGGTTACATTTCATCTGCCCATTTTTACCCCAAATGCATGTAGGCTCTTCCTCATGGATTCAAAAACTATCACTCTCTGACACGAATTAATTAGTTGATGTTTGCTACAAAAATGAGTTATATTACATAATCTGGACTTTAATTCAATCCGGAGTAAGGAAATTATTGGCAACTATGCTTTGGTGAAGTTCAAAGTTATATGCGTAATGACAAAATTACCGAACAGAATTGTCAAGAGCCGAAATCCAAAGGGCAAAAATACAAAGCAGGTGCAAAAACTACCCGCAATGGTCCTGTCTTGGTACAGATGGCGAGCCAAACCTCTTTTTTCCATGATGGTAGTGTCAAGCAGCAACTAAACCGCAATTGTGATTGAAAGGTTGTAGACAGTGAAATGAAATGTTTATCCTAGTACTAAGTAGAAATGAATCTTGAATCACAGTTCGGAACGAAGCTTCCAATTTTTCCACAAGGGACTGATATCTACTACAGGAATTTTTTAATGCAACGGTATTTTTTTAGGCCTTGATTAATAGGCAGTCACGGAGACAA
Organism: Modiolus philippinarum; assembly: GCA_002080025.1. Lineage (NCBI taxonomy): Eukaryota > Metazoa > Mollusca > Bivalvia > Mytilida > Modiolidae > Modiolus > Modiolus philippinarum. The sequence continues at coordinate 90,960 of MJUU01008304.1, forward strand.
CTATGCCTAAAGAGAAAGTCATTTTTGGAAGATCTCGCGTAACGGATTAGCTGTGAAACATGCAATCCGTAAGCAGTAGAATTAGGAATATTATTCTCCTTGTTAGGGATATCAAAATCGTCCCTTTTGTCGTAAATTTAGTACTGAGATAACCATTTTCGTAAAGTTTGAGATATATGTCCAAAAAAGATGCAGATCAAGCGGTTTCTGTTGTTTCTTTATCTTTTATTCTCAAAGATACATGGATAGGATCATCAATGTATCTAAAGGATCTATCATCTTTAATTTTATGAGCCCCTGAAGAAATTCAGTCCCGCAGTAGCATAAGAACAAGTCTGCGAGTAGAGGAGCAGAATTCGTGCCCATTGGTATGACAGCGACAAATATAATTTAGCAATGAGAAAATCAAGCATACTGCACACATCATGCTTTTCATCGTAGAGTACTTTTTCAGTGAAGATCAAATCAAAACATGTGGAAATCCATAAACCGAAATATGTGTAAAAGCTGATAGTGAAAAAGATAAAGATCCAGCTATGTATCTTTCCTTTTATGGATTCTTGTGCACTTTAGGTATCCAATACAGATAGGGCATTTTTAGTTCGAATATTCAAAGTGGACACGAATGACCTGTGACTGGAGAGGATTTCATCTCTGTCAAATGAAACTCAAGTGTATGTAGCATTACCTGGTGTATTGTAATCATAGCCTATGTTCTTTGATAAGGCAGTTGAAAAAATGTGCTTAACATACAAAAACGATGTTATAAGAAGCTTTGCCTGCATATTTCATGTTTCAGCCTACATTGTAGCTAGTAGCGTTTAGGAGGTTACATTGTAGCTAGCATTTAGAAGGTTACGATGAATTGTGAATCACTACAAAAATTTCTTAACTCAAGCTGGTTGTAGACATTACTGATTTTTTTTTCTAAATACAAATTTAAATGAAACTTGTGTACAATTGTCAACGATAAAGTTCGTTTTAATATGACATTTGTCAAATCTTGCTGCACCTGTAAAGTATCCAGGAAGGAAAGTAGATCTGGATAAAACTTGCCGGATCTGCTGCTCTGCTTAAAACTTCAAATTTCAGCTGGTATGTCAACATTGTGATTTTACGTCTCTTTTCGCAACTAGATTGTTTTAGGTCTGAGTAATGTTTTCATCTGTTCAGTAAATGTTTTTTGCGTGAGCTCTTCTCTGAATAAAAGAACAGTATCAATATATTTGAGTTTTGATCTAACAATGACTGGTACATGTAGTTAAGTTCCTAGAACAGGCTTCTGGTACTCTGGATGAATCATAATGTCTTTTTCTCTGGACCACTGTCCGTCATTTGATTGGTCAGGGTTGATTGTTGCTTGCCGGAGTCAAATACTTTCACGGGGCAACTAATAATATTATTGGCTTTTAGTCTTGTTAGTGATATTCTAACATAAATTTTCGTTGGTCAATGTCACTCTGTCCTCTAACACCAAATCTCTAGTTTCGTCTTTTTGAATAAGCACCACTTAAAGTAATGTCCTCTTCAAATTGGTGTTTCGTATTGCCGTATTTTCTTTGATATGACGTTGATGTAGGATAACATAAATAACTGATATTACTTGGTCTAGTTTAGACATTTTGTTTCAAAAGCGTATTGGCAACTGTGTAATATGGGAATTTTGGCTTTTTTTCAATTTTTCGGAAAGGTAAAAGTTTGAGGCAACATTTAGTCAGCAGCTGGTTAAAATCCAAGAGAAAAATCTCTAAAGCTGACTACATTGGCAATAGAAAAGTGCAATAGACCCAGATGTAAACCTGTTCCTTTTACACGGGAAGTCGGGAAACTACTGAAGTACAGGAACACAAAAATGTGTTTACCTTCAAATCGAATTCACCTACATAATTGAGAATGTAGTCTAAATGCCATTTAATGTATTTACTGTGGTGCCGCCGACTGGGTGACGGTTTTGTGGAATATTTCCGCTCCGTTAGAAACAACAGTGACTGCCCAGTCGGTAATCAATTTCGACTCGCTACTCACAACATTTCGGTATGCAGCTGACTGTTCTTATGAAAACCGACAGAGCAACGAAACACAGACAAGAACTCGAACTGAAAGCTATTCTTTTTCTTGGAACTTAAATACATCGAGGCTTGAACATCAAGGAACTGTCTTATCAGTATTATTGTATAGTCTCACACCAGTTTGTCAAATTACTTTATTTTGTTCTTCATAACTTTTGAACCCTCCTTTCTTTTCACTCGTCGGCTGTTTCTTTTGTCTTTTTCATTGTTGTCCTCGTCACTCGCCATTGTTTCCAAATAATCTATTTGTGAAAGTGTTCAAGATCGGCAAATATTATCCAATTCCTCGGCTCGCTGCACACCAATCTCATTTGTTTTAGTCTCCATATTTATACGAGTTTTAAACGCGTTTTTATACTCTTTACAGACATTATATGTCGAAATATTTGGGTATTTCAATCCCGTTTTTTACCTTTTGATTTCGGAAGTTGTTCTGATATTTTGACATTGTCTAATTTGGTTAGTTTTTCCATTTCACCTAATGTTATATTTGATAAGTTTCCCTTTGCTTACGTGTATAGGGTAACGATGAGTCACCTCGCAGTGATGATTATCTTAAAACTTTTTCTTTACATTAGTCATTACAGTAAATACGACTCTGCATGATATGTTTAGTATCTGATACTTTTAAATTTTATAAAATCTGGTCCACAACTGTATATATATATGGTCAAAGTGGAGATAATTTTTAATTTCAATATCAAAAGAGGCTATTGTTATGCTAATTAGAATTGTCTCCACTTTAACAACGTAACTAACAGGGAGATAACCGACCGATGTTTGTGTTTGGTTGGATGAATCATCCACTAATTTTAAATCTCTCTTTTCTTTGTTTTTAATTTTTACCATATCCTATTTACAGTTTTTTTGTACATCTCAGTTTGTTTTGATACTTTTTGATTAAAGACTATCTGTAGTTTTGTTCTGTTTTGGCAGTTGCAGTTCTAGTAATAAATTCAGATTAGTTTTTGAAGGAAAATTTCTTATGATCCGGTGATTATCAAGATTTATTGTATAAATACTTGCCCAGGGCTTTAATAATTACCATTTATATTCTAAATCTGAATCTTTTTGCGATTATTATTTGTTCATGAATATGTTTGGTTGAATATTAATCTTCTGGTGATTTCTTGGTATATTGATTTATTATGTTAAAATTCCAATCGTTATTGTTATCGTAATTGATTTATGCTGTTAATACTCCAATCGTTATGGCAATGTCCAATTTCATTGTTCAACGTCATGAACAACAAAGGAGTTATTTATCTTTCTTCTTGCCCATTCATACGCTCCAAGGTAAAATAGTTCAGTATATATTTGACGTCAACTTCAGTTACAACATTGTTTTAAGTTCAACTGATTGGAATTATAAGAATTCAAAGTAATTTTGGAGGAGTTTATGGATGTGTAAAAGAGGCATTTCACTCGCAAACTTTACATAAAGTCCTTCGGATTTTATTTAGTTTTGAGTGAGTCGGCCGCACACATCGATAAATTCAAAAATAAATTTTATTTCTATAATTAAATATAATTGAAAATATTTATAATTGTATCAGGATGCTGATACACAAGTCTCCCAAACGAACTCCCAAATCAGACTTCAGAACAAGAAAATCCCTTCAACTCCTTTCATTTCATAGCACTCTGATCTTTACCGCCTTTTTCCCAATAGCCATTACAATTTTCCGCATTCTGAAATTTGTGAGACTAGAAACCAACTCTCAATATGCAACTCAACCTTTCCATGCAGTTATGTTCAATTCTGAGCACTTTTAATTTTCCAGCCTTTTTGCCTTTCCATGGCAACAGTCGTCATTTTGAAATTTTTGAGACTGAAAAATTCCCGGTATGCTATACAACCTTTGTGTAACTTTTCATGCAATTCTGAGCACTTTTGATTTTCACGCCTTTTTGCCGTTTCCATGGCAACGGTTGTCATTTTGATGTTTTTGAAACTAAAAATAAATTACCTGTATGCTATACAACCTTTCTGTAAGTTTTTATGCAGTTCTGAGAACTTTTAATTTTCCCGCCTTTTTTCTGTTTCCATGGCAACTGTGCCATTTTGGAAATCCCTAGACCTTCTTGCACAACTACACATTTGTATCTATGTTCCTTTTAAGTTTCATTAAGATCTGATGAGCGGTCTCTGAGATCTGCCCTGGACAAATTGTAATACGATTTTTGTCAATTTCCCGCCTTTTTGTGGTTTTCATGGCAACGGTGCCATTTAGAAAATCCATAGACCTTCTTGCACAACTAGACATTGGTATCTATGCTCATACTAAGTTTCATTCAGATCTGATATAAGATCTCCAAGATCTGCCCGGTTAAATTATCCCAAAATTTTGTCGATTTTCCCGCCTTTTTTGTCGTTTCCATGGCAACGGTGCCATTTTGGAAGTTCCCAGACCTTCCTGCACAACTAGACATTGGTATCCATATTCCCTCTAAGTTTCATTGAAATTGGACGAGTGATCTCTGAGATCTGCCCCGGACAATTTTTTGTCCGGAAAGAAAAAGAAGAATAATAAAAATAACTAGATTTGCAATTGCAAGCAATAGCTGATGTCGCCCCTGACAGCCAATTCGATGATCCCAGCTTGTTCGCAGCATCAAAATCTACCTAGAAATCAAATTTCGTTGAAATCGGACAAAGTTGAAATTTTTACGTATTTGGGCGGCCATCTTGGAAAAGGCGGCCATTGTGAAAAAAAAATTCTTCGCATAAACCCCTCCAGATAGTGATCCAACTTTTTACCAAATATGATTGAATTCTGTCAAAGCCTGATTGAGAAAATTTCAATTTTTGTTAAAATTGGACGAATTTCGAATATTTCGTATTTTGGTAGCCATCTTGAAAATGGCAGCCGCTTTGAAAAAAATTTTCCTGCCATGCACCCCTCCAGGTAGTGATCCAACTTTGTACCAAATATGAATGATTTCTGTCCAGGCATCATTGAGATATAAGCCGGACAAAAAGAGGTGGAAGAAAGAAACAATAATGAATAATAATAGTAGAGAAACGGACCAAAAACAATATGTCGTCCCGACTACGTCTGGGGCGACATAATAATAATAATAAGAAACGGAGTAAAAACAATAAGTCTCCACAAACTTCGTTTGCGAGACTTAAATATTATTGCCTTTGCACAGCAGGTTTCAGTTGCATCAATGTAGAGAGTAGATGAGGAAGTATATGGTGTAGAAGTCTTCCACACTTGACAATACTACTGAAAAAATACATAAAAATCGTCATGCTTAATAATCAACGAGCAAGAGAATAATGTTCTTATTGTTGTTATATATCCTTGAAATTGTCAGACATTTAAAGATTGTCGTTGTTGCAATTCCAGATTGTAAGACAATTAAAGCAGTATAAAGAGATATTATATCTGGCATATTTTTTTTTCAGAAGGGCTGTAAAGTGGCTAAACCAAGGCACAAAAACATGACACATTTTTTGAATTCTTTTGGAAATCAAAATCACGGTTGAAGTTAAAAAGTTTACAGAAGCATTTGAAAAACAGTCAACTAATATTATGTATTATTTGCGAATGTGTGATTGTTGCACGTCTCCATAGTGAATGTTTTACGACTTACATCTCAAATTTGAGGGAAATAGTCACCTCAGTACTAAAATTTACGACAAAAAGGACGATTTAATTTGAAAATTATCAATTTCGCTAACATGGAGAGTGATATACTTCCGCTTACGTGGTGTTTGTCTCACAGCTAATTCATTACGCGAGATCTACCATCAATTATTTCGGAATTTCTTATTAAGGTTAGAAACCATCAATTCATTTCTTTAATATTTTGAGCTGAACATCCCAATATTCAAATCTGTCTGGACAATTTATCTTAAGTTAAACCTGGTTGAAACCAAATATTTTCCGAAAGGTGCGTATCTCGTCAACATCATATCAAAATTTCAGCATACCTTTAAAGCCTTTCAAGAGAGTTCCGAAGGTTGGAAAAATCATATCTATAAATATACACGATTACGACTAAAACATTAAGCATTCATGGCATACCGGAAAACCCATTTAACCTGAAGGGAGGGGTAGGGTGGTTTATGGTTTTTTTATCTGGACAGAAAATTTTTACACGTGTATCAACAAAATATTTTTTTTCAAAATTAACATTATTTTTTTGGGCAGAAAGCCACCTTCAGAAAATTTTTTTTCATCATTTTGGCAGCCAAAATATTTTTTTCACTAAAAATCAGATCCAAAATATATTTTTTTAGAAAAAAACCATAGCCCCCCCCCTTTCAAGTTAAACGGTCGGTCCCTAAGTATTCAAAGGATCATTCTAGTCAATTAACCTTGGTCTCAAAATGAGACTGATAAAAAGATGTATCATTTATTTCAATCCGACATTTATTTTTAAAGGTGCAAGAATTCAAAGTTAAATTTAGATTCTAATAGAGCTATTTTTTTACATGTTCTAAGCTCTGATTGGCCGAATTGGTGGTTTGACACCTTTATCCTCGTGACCACCTTATTAATCAGGACTCCAAACGACATGGATGTAGCGTTGTTCGACATTTAACAAAGACTTCTCCTCAAACCGGTGCGATACGTCGTCTTGAACATACCATTAGGTATGAGCAGAGCTCATTGTTGAAGGCCTCAAGATTGCTTAAAGGTGAATAACAATAAAATAAGTGTCTTTGCTTGTTGAGACTTTGTTTCATTTTCATTTACTGTTATCTTTTCATTGTTTATTAAAACAGTCCGTGTGATACAATCATTAAAAGGTTGTGAAATACAACTTTTTATTTCTGGACTTCCAATACAAAGGCAAACGAAAACCGAAGCAAAAAGAAGTAAAAGCAAAATTAAAAAAAAATGAAATATCTCCAAAACATGGCAATTCATATACCAGACAAATTGAGACGGCATAACAAACAAACAAGAATGAACAAGAACGCCACAAAACCAAAGCACTAGTAGTGTGAACCCTCACAAAAACTTGAGGTATCATTAGTGCTCCGGAAGGTTACATGTGATCTGCTCCACGCGTGGCACCCGTCATACTGCCAGTGAAAAGTCGTTGTCAGTTCGGTAATCAAGTCTGGATCTATTCAAATATATCTATTCTCGTCTATGAAATAGAAGCATTTTAGCTGTTTTTTTAAAGCATGGTGGCGACTGAAAATCTTCTGCAGTGACAATTGCACAATTGAACATAACCTTGATGTATTAGTTTTCAGGACAGTAATTTCGCTCTGTTTACAAAATCGCAGTACAAACTACAGGCACGACAATTCAGAGAGTAGCCGCGATATGCCGGATATGTGAGAATATTAATTCTCAAAAACGGAAATGTCACTACTGGAAAGTCGTAAAGATTTGTTTCCAAACGTCTAGAATAGTCATTGTAGAGGTATAGGACAAGACATGATACTGATGATTGTGTTATCAGTGGTCTCTTTAATTTCGAGTTCATTTGGGTATATAAGATTTTCCTTAAATTAAATTGAGGATTGTTTAATGAAAGACCGTCATCTATATAATGAAAACTGAAATTAAAAGGACATGGCTAGCTTTTTTTTCTGAACTAGCCCTTGTATTATCCTGGCTTCAAATAAATAAAGAAACAAATTTGCTAAAAGAGGCAAATGTTTTGATTTAATCCGCATTGAAGATAAATAAATTGTCCAAACAGCCATCTGCAGTAATTAATTTTGAAGTAACTCAGTTTTTGTTATTTCATTTTCAGTACTTTTGGATATTGTAAAGAACCTATCATATATACTATATCTGGATTGTGGCTTTCCATAGTATTTGATTCTAGTGCTGGTGATGCGAGGTTACTCCTAGAAACACGTGTAAAGCATTGCGAAATTAATATATTTTTTAATACACCGGGTTTGTTTTGAATGTTTGAGCCACATGTAAACATAACTGAGCTTAACATGTTGCAGGTTCATTTCAAGTTAAAGCCATTGGTTCTCCGTTATTGGAAATCAAAACTACGCATGAGGGACCCGTTTTTTTCTATTGACTTAAAGAGAAAAGAACAGCATTCAAAATAGAAAATATACACGTATATGGCTCGTCTGCTAGGGATTGCTCAAATATACACACAGACAACTATAACTCAAAAATTTTTAAACACATGCATGACTGAGGGAGCGAGGCCAACACCAGTCGAAGATTTTGGGTGTTCTCGAATGTTAGGTATCAAGTGGCTAGAGAAACTGGTTATGAATGTACTCAATGCTTGCAAAATACGTCATGTGATCGATCAAACATGACTAAGGGATCGGATAATCATTCCGAGAAAAACATCAAACATCTAAAACGACTTTACACAAAGGGATATGAGAACACACAACTGCAAGTGTATTGATGCATTTTGCTGGAAGTGGACCATGTACTTAATGGTTAAAATTGCCATTTTGAATGATAATAAATAGAATAGAGTCAACATGTAAGAAATGAAAAGTAAATGGTCGTAACAAAAAATTTCGTGAAGATATTACCAATTAAAGAACCTTAGTGAGCAAGCTCACATACCCCACGCCCCCACATATCAGGAAATTCTTCATTTTTGAACTCCAATTATAATACATGAAAATGACAAAATGCATCAATCAAAAATTACCAAAAAACAAAATCAAAGTAGCATGCTAATCTTTGATATGTGTACAATGATCCTGCAAAATAAAAACTTCCTATATTAAAGACTGTAAGACGAGTTGTCTGGACAAATGATGTACCCCTTAAGCAATATTATGCATAAAAAATGACAAAGTTCATCTATGTGTATTTTTGTCAAAAATGATCAAAAATCAAAATCAAAGTAGCATGCTAATCTTTGATATGTGTACAATGATCCCGCAAATAAAAACTTCCTATCTGAAAAACTGTAGGAAGAGTTATCCGGACAAATTATGTACCCTATAGGCAATATTATGCTTAAAAATGACAAAGTTCATCAATGTGTATTTTTGTCAAAAATGATCAAAAATCAAAATCAAAGTAGCATGCATATCTTTGAAATATGCACAATCATCCTGCAAAATGAAAATTTCCTATCTGAAAAACTGTAGGAGGAGTTATCCGGACAAATGATGTACCCCCTTAGTGATGACAGACGGACGGACGGACGGACGGACGGACGGACCAGTCAAAAACTATATACCCTACGCAACTTCGTTGCGTGGGGTATAATAAGTGTGACTCGTTCAACAGACTCAAAACAGCAAGGACAGAGAGGACCAAAATAATAAGAGAATATTAAAAAGCATGTCAAAGAATCTTAATTTACCAAATAATATACATTTACAAAGAAAACAAAAAACATACACCTCTAATGTTGTTCCTTATGGTATTCATTCAGCACTAGATTTATCTTTGAAAACGTTTTCAAGGTGTCTCATCATTGTTATGGAAAGTTTCACCGATTAAAGAAAAATCAAGTTAATAAAATTTAATGCCAATTAAAACATTTCATGCATGAATTATTTATGAATTACCACGTAAAGCTAGAAAATAAATGCCTATGACCATAATGCTCTTTGTGACGTTTAAGATGCTCTGTAAAGATACAATGTACACAATATATCTCCAGCAGATGTGCTTTGTGCACCTCGCAAAGCATCTAGACATTGTCTGTATTTCCAAATCTCGACCACTGGATTTCAACGCACATCATAATGTGATTGTCTTGATCCCATGACCCGAACACACATATTTCTATCTTATGTTATGTCTCTGTTACTGAAATATAAATTAAAATAAAATGAAATGAAATGCAAAAATTAGAAGAAAAGGGTAAATTTTGTTACGAAGTTATAATTTGCTATGTGAATCTCATATAAAAAGTTTGTTGTCATATGGGAGATATTGCAATGATGTGAATTGAACCATTTTCCTAGTCACTATTAAAACAAATTATGAGTGTTCCATGGAATACATGTGTCGACTGCTTTTTTTTTAAAATTAATGTAGGAAACACAAAATTCGAAGTCAATAAACAAATAAACAGAAAGTATTGTCTAATAAGCCTGAAATTGAAAACTCAGCAAGGGACCCAACACTAAGTTTCACTCTAGCGTTCAAGTGACTGATTTGAAGTTGCCGGGAAAAATGTTTTACTATCAGCAGTATGTTGCAAATATTCAAAGTCGCTAAACAGGCAATGGGTGTCCAACAGACCTGAATTCAATAAGCCCAATACTAAAGTCACATTCAAAATTTCACACAAACAAGACAAAAGACAAACGTAAACATCATCCAAGTCGGTAAACATGAATCAGATGTTCTACAGACCCGAATTCAATAAGCGCAATAGGGAACCTAATACTAAAGTCAAACATAAATTTCAAGTGACAGTGATTTAAAGTTGATGAGAAAAGTGTTACGAAAATTTTTACCGTTGACAGTACTTGTTGAAAAATACAGGAAGTAGATGTCTGACAGACCTGAGTTTGATAAGCGCAATATAGAGCTCCATACCAAAGTTACATCCAAAGTTTCACTTAAGCAATGGTCAACTTCATTTTGCTTTGTAGCAACATTCCAAAAGCACCAGCATATGGAGTTTACACCTCACAACTCATTCGCTACGCAAGGGCTTGTGGTCGTTACAGTGACTTCCTTGATAGAGCTCAGTTGCTTACAAATAGACTACCTCTGCAAGGGTATGTTACCAAAAACTTATAGTCATCACTACAGAAGTTTTACGGTCGACATCACGATCTTGTGGATTGCTATGGGATATCTGTTTCCCAGATGACAACAGATCTTTCCCTCTACAATTAAAGTTTGTTTTTCATCTATCAGATTTGACTTTACTACCTGAGTTGACATGTTCAACACGACGGGTATCTTATATGAAGCAGGAAATGCTTACTCTACCGGTATACCCGATCTCACTCATGGTTTTCATTGGGTCCGTGTTGTTCATCTGTAAGTGTGTCTTCATTTTTCTTTTTTGTCCCGTACTCAAGTGGTGTCCTTGTTTCTTAGTGTTTCCGATGTTGCCGTTGTCCATGGATTGTTCGTTTTTTTGATTGACGGTCCGGTTCTCACTTACTTTTCAAATGGCTATGATATGTAGTTGCTGAGAAAAGTGTTACGAAATTTTTTACCATTGACAGTACCTGTTGAAACATATTCCAAGTCGGTAAACAGGAAGTAAATGTCTGACAGATCTGAATTTGATAAGCGCAATATGGAATCCCATACTTAAGTCTCAGACAAAATTTTATGTGGCTTCGATTTGCAATTGCTTAGGAAAGTGTTTCGAAAAACTGGGACGGACAAAAACGACGACGACGACGCAAGACGACTGAAGTGATCCTTATATGTTGCCACACACTACGTATATGTAAGACATAATACTATCCGGGTTAAACGCTATCCGTTGGAAAGTGGAAAGTATTTAATATGAGTTTTTTTCCATGGGAGACTATTAAATTGTAAAATAGTTTCCGACGCTGTGAAATACTTTCCACTGTTTGATTTTAATTAATACTATACATGCATAAAAGACGTAGAGGTATTCCAAATATTATTCAGGACACAATTTTATACCAATTAAATAGGATCTTGAAATAAAACATGTTTAAGGTGAAAGATGTGTAGTATTCATGTAGTCATTAAAATCGTGATAATTAAATTACATTGGTAACACAGGAATGTTTTTTGTGCAGGTATAATACTTGCATTTCATGATATAATATTTTTTTTATTAATTACTGCTTTACCGTAAGACATTGATAATAGCAGAAAATAATGCAACCTTTTAATCCTGATAATGGCTGAATTTACTAAATTTGTTTACTTTGAATGATACGAAAACAATACAATTAAGACTGGTTTATTTTGAGAGAAAAAATCAACCCAGTTGGAAATTATTTAATAATAGAATATCATCCTGGATATGATTCGATAATGAAATATTATCCTTGATAATATTTGATGATAAAATATGATCCTGGATAATATTTAATGATAAAATATTATCCTGGATAATATTTAATGATAAAATATTATCCTGGATAATATTTAATAATAAAATATTATCCAGGATAATATTTTATCATTATATATTTTCCTTGATAATATCTTTTCATTATATACAATTGACATCCCGGATAATAATTTATAATAAAATATTATCCAGGATAATATTTAACAATAAAATATTATCCTAGATAATATTGTTTTAATATACATCATTGATATCACGGATAATATTTTATCATCATATAAAAATCCTGGTTTATATTTTATCATATATCATTATTGATACTATTTTATTGTCATATATTATGATGTATAATATTTTATTGTCAAATATCATCATGGATAATGATATTTGATGAGAAAATACCGCATTGACAAAAATTTTAAAGATACTTTGATTATATTTATACTAGTATATCATATTTTGTTAATATTTGAAAGGATGAAAATTCATTATTAAATATTTTCCGGGATATAATTAGATGTAATTATTCATCCTTTGTAGCTAACTTATGCCCATTTCATTTGTGAGTACATTTTACATGAAAATTAAATCTCGACCCTTTTTGGTATAATCCTTTTGAAGGAAACCCTTTGAGGCATTTGAATATTTAATCACCAAAATAACTTTGTGAAGGAAAGAATTTCACAGCAATTGAAAAAATTTAATAATAAAAAAGTATCCCCGGAAATAGATTAGTATTAAATACTTTCCACAGGATACTATTTGATAGGGGATACTGTCAAATGTTACATTTACAGGTGACACGAAAACGTTTCAATGTTGTAGGCATAAAACACCCCTCTGATCTGTAGATATACGTTCAGTGGCATTTATAACCATACTAAAACTTTTAATAGAGTAAGATAATCAATCACCAAAGACTGGTGTATAAAACTTGAAACGTAATATGAAACGGGAATTTGACATGTTGCATCAGGAAGATACGGAAAATACGTCATTAAATAAACTTTGTAGAAAAATGATACCAGTCATCATGAAACAGCGAGAGGCAGGTACTTTATTATTGTATAAATCTAAATCTATAAATCTACCGGTGCACCTGATCTCACCCATGTTTTTTTATTGGGTCCGCGTTGTTCATCTTTGTGTGTGTGTGTCTTCATTTTTCTTTTCTGTGCCGTACCCATGTTGTGTCTCTGTTTTTTTTCCTTTTTTGTTTCTGGTATTGCCATTGTCCTTGGATTGTTCGCTTTTGGATTGACGGTTCGGTTCTCACTTACTTTATGATTGCCATGATATACTAAAAGGGACAACAACGAATTTTTACGATTTTCGTTCGTGGTTCTAGGAAACAACGTCACTTCGGGGTGAAACTGACAAAAAAGACTTATTTCAAATTAGCAATTAAAGTACGTTGACTGCCCTGCCGCATTTATTTTGCAAATCGTTTCAATTTTTATGACCTAAAGAAAATAATAATTTTTTGAATACATAAGTGCATCTTCGAAATTAATTTCATCAAACATACAGGGTCGTTTTTCATCCTCTGCAGAAATGTAGCACACTTCCTCATGTTCTTCAGTGATACTTTCTCTTTCAGAAGACCGATCATCTCTCAGCTTTGGAACATCATGTGTCACTGCATAGTATTTTAAAAAACTTTCCATCGACTTTTTTCCTTGCTGTAATGAATAATTATATACACTTTTCTATTTTGCATTATAAGATTGTTTGAATTACAATGTATATCCAAATCACGCATATCTTAAAAAAGTACCCGTTGATATCTCTAGTTTAATTTTGTGAAGATCACATAACTAGTGCTTTGTTTTGTGGTGTATATTTGGTTGCTTTGTTTTCTTTGCTTGTCATAGCATTTGTGCTTCCAAGTTTTTGGATACTTGATTTGAAATGAAGCTTTTTTTATCTTCTGCTTTTTTGCTTCCGAATTCATTTTCAAATAAATTGCAAAGAAAAAAAAACTGACAACTAAAGAATGTACCAAAAATACCGATGGTAACAAAATGCCGTTCATATAGAATAACAATGAAAGCATTGTTCCGTTGCTTAGTGTTACAAGGTATTTATAGAGACTTTGTCTCATGTGCATTTAGTCCATAGCCTTTCATTGTTAATATGACATTTTTAAAATATATGCGACATAAATAACCGTCGTAAAACCAAACATGAATATTATTTTAATGTGATTTTACTTTTACGGTTTTCCTTTTGAAAAATCCAAAATTTAGGGAATATTTATACCAGATTTATCCAAAGGAGCTTGACATTAAAGAGGCTACCGATACACTTACTTCAGCTTTATACTTGGAACTTTTGCTATATATTGACGAAGATGAGCGTTTGAAATCTAAGCTATATGACAATCGTGATAATTTTAACTTTTCAATTCTGAACCTTGCCTTTCTAAGCAGTAACCCTTCAGCCTTTGGAGTGTACATTTTACAGTTGATTTATTACTGTGGACCATGAGGTTTATACAGAGATTTTTTGAATAGAGTAAAACACGATTCCAAAAGATTAGTTCAGCCTTTGTTACTTTCATCATGACATCATTGAAAGATATGACGTGTCGTTGTCTCGAATGAAAACGGGCATTTTCAGCTAGATTTGACATCTTACGGATTTGACACATCCTGATTACACCATGGATTTACTCAATAATATTGTGTAGGTGCCGGAGGAGGACATGCTTATCCTTTCGGAGTACATGTTACGGCCGAATTTCCTGGGAGTTTACACAAGAAGTGCCTTAAATCGGGATTTCTGGGTCGTGTTCAAATCGGATTAAAGTTCTGATATTTTACAAAAAAAAAAAATCAATACTTCATTACATTGAGAGGGAATGACCATATTTATGAATACTGTTGAGGTAATGGTTATCTGTATTGAATCTGTTGTAGGCTTCGTTAATTGTCTTTTCTTCGAGTAAACCTTAGTTAAATATACACTTCAATTTCATATATATGTTGTTGCATTCAGCTTGTATCTTTATAACAGGATTTTCTCAAAATTGTGCAGTGTTAGCTGTTCATATTCTTTTTTTTTTACCAAAGTCAAGGATTCAAGCTGCTGCATTATTCTAAATAAGTTTATCTCTTCAAGTAACTTTTATGAGTTTGTTGTATTTGTTGTATACATTTTAATGTTATCAATGAAGAATTATACCAATTGAACAACACTGCAGCTGTAATCCAACAAAAACAAATTGACCAATAAAACTTTGAACCTTTACATATAATACATTCAAAATACTTTACTTGTACAACATAAGCCCTATCTTCTGGTTCCAGAATGAAGTCTGACGTTCCTACGTGTCCAGTATTAATGCCAACAGTTCTGTCGAGATCACTTTCCTTTTAAAACACAACAAAACTTAATAAATTCACATTGTAAGTAATAAGAACAGAGAAAATTAAATATCATTGAAGAATAAACTGATACTAGCACTAATGCATTATTGTCGAAAAAAAATGCCATGATTCGACCAGATTGCTTCCTGTAATGATGATTTACTGTGTCTTTGGTTCTAATCGTGTTTCCTCTTTCTGTTTATTTAAATTTTTCAACATTTTCGACAAAGTAATGAGACACTGACTGTCGAAATATGCATACTTTTTTCGTTCTCTCTTACATGGTATTATAGTTGTTAAACCACTTGTTCATTTCTTAAACATTTTATCTTAAATCAGTCAATTTCAAGCACCGCTGAACAATTTGTCTTAAATATAAGATTCCCAAAACAACAACTCATTCACTGCTGTCATGCCTGTAAGTTGTACACTAATTTTGTCAAAAGGATAAAATTATTGTTTCACAAAGTTATACACCAAGGTTATATTCAACTACTGCGCCCTTGTGAATACAGAAATTGTATCGTCGTCACCATGATTTGACAGATATTAAAATATTGCACTAATAAGAATTTAGACATTTTTGAGTAGAGACCGAGTTTATTACAAACTGACAAAGGCTAAACATCAGACTTTTCATTGGCAAATTGACAAGTGTCGCGCGGGGAGCAGATCATGCTTACCCGTCTAAAGCCCCTGTTGATACCTTCATCTTTGTGGGGTTCACGCTGTTTTCTATCTGCTCTTTGATATGTTATTCGGACTACAAATGTTTGAGTTTTATCTGCATTAATTCCAAGAAGTGATTTTAAAAGTGAATACACAAAGTCTACCGTTAGATTTTCAAAAAGGCTACTTTCACATATATGAAAAGCTTCCGGCTGGATGAATTAATTGTTTGATATATATTTCAATATAAGAAATTCCCAATTAAGAATTATGCCATCCATATAACAAAAAGGTTAATAATGAAAAATACATCGTTACCTCCATAAATACTTTTTTGACATTAGTCAACAAAGCATCCTGTAGTGTATCGAAAAAGGACAACAGCCCTGTTATTTCCTTCCGCTGGTATCCCAGAAACCTTTGTTGTAAAAAGATACCAGTACTCTGTATGAAGTTCATCAACTCGTCGTACTGTATCTGTAAAATGAAGCATAACAAAGTAATACATCTGTTCATTGTTTTCCATCCGTACGTCTGAGGATTTTCAAAACACGCGCATGTATATTATAAAGTTAAAAATATAGCAAGAAGTATCCCACCTTTCATTGTTGCATAGTTTCTAAAAGGTATATAGCTTAAAAGGTAGTATTTGCAATGTGTTTTGTATAACTTTATACTACGTTTGGTATGTGATAATCGATACATTTAAAACACATGTAGACCAATATGCAATCAGACGTAGAAGTAAAGACAACACTGTGTTCCTCGTGTTAGTTTTGATAACCTACATAAAAGAGTTTTTAATTTGAAAAAAATCAACACAATTTGTGAATACAAGGCTATTCAAACACAGCATGATAAAACTACAGCACTTAAATCAGGGTACATTTGGAAAAGTGCTGATGCAAGATGAATAGGAACATTGTAAGATTTTGGAATTTCCGATACAGAAAAGATGTCATCCCAAATACTAGTAGGTCTTTTATTATCTCAAATGTGGTAAAAGGAACAACAACAAAAATGTCTTCAAACTTCAAACGAACTTGCTAAATTTGCTTGAGGTTAGTAAAGAAACAAATCACATTAATATCCAAAGACAAGTATTGGAGTAGCTTGGAAAGTATGAGAGCTTATCATTTCCCTTAAATATAACACTGATAGCCAATGACAAAATGAACACAACAAAAGCCATTCCATTAATGCGATTCTAAGCACTTTTTTAAAAGTGAGATGTTTGCCCCTTTTGGGCCTAACACTACAGCAATTTTTTTTTTCACAAATATATCATTGAAATTAGACTTATTAAGAAACCCGGAAGACCCAAATTTATTTAAACGACTTGTAAATGTTACGTCAAAGCCTAGACACACTTATCACGAAACATAATGAACTAGACATTACATCACAATGTTACATGCAGTTAATATTCTATTTCAATAGATATGGAAACGCCCAGTTCGCCCCTAATTCTGAAATGATTGGAACCAAAATCCACAAAATGTGCTGAATTCAATAATTGTCCTTGTAGTGGAACTAAATTTATTCTGTGCACACGCGTCGTCCACGGATCGGAACGGAATGAGCAATCTTTGTAAAGGACTTCTTATACATCATATCTGTAAAGTTTAGTCGAATTTGCTTTGGTGGTTTCAGATGAGAAGATGAGAATGTGATTTTCCAATAGGGTCTAATGTTTCGATACACAATTTCTGTAAAGTTGCCTGAATTTGCTTCAGTGGTTATAGAAGAGAAGTTGAAAATGTGATTTTTTAAGGGTCCAAAGTTAAACCTAAGTTTCCCACTGGCAGATAAGTTTTTGTGGGGTCGGAACAAGTTAGCAAATTTTGTAAAGGACCTTCCATACATTATTTAAGTAAAGGTTGAATTTGCTTCATTGGTTCCGGAGGAGAAAAATGAAAATGTGATTTTTTTCTATATGGTCCAATTGGTTCCGGAGGAGAAAAATGAAAATGTGATTTTTTTCTATATGGTCCAATGTTTTTATCGAATCAGAACGAAATAAGCACTCGTTGTAAAAGACCTTCCATACACATTCCTGCACAGTTTGGTTGCATTTGCTTCATTGGTTTCAAAGGAGAAGATGAAAATGTGATTCTTCTCATAGGGTTCAAAGTTAAACTTAAGTTCCGCACTGTCGGCCAAGTTTTTTGTTGGATAAGAACCAAATGATCAATCTTTGTGAAGGACCTATCGTATATCATTATTCCGTAAAGTTTAGCTGAATTTGCTTCAGTTGCTTCAGAGGAGAAGATGAGAATGTGATTTTTCCCTAAGGGTCCAATATTTAAGCTTAGTTTTACGCTGGCAGTCATGTTTTTGTTAGATCAGAGCAAAATAAGCAAATTTTGCAAAGAACCTTCCATACATCATTCCTGTAAAGTTTAATGGAATTTGGTTCATTGGATTTAGAGGAGAAGATGAAAATGTGATTTCCCCACAGGGTCCAATGCTTAAACTATGTTCAGCGCTAGCAGCCATTTTTTATCGAATTAAATCGAAATGAGCAATCTTTGTAAAGTACCTTTCATATATCTTTCCTTAAAGTTTGGTCAAATTTTCTTCATTGGTACCAGAGGAGAATTATGAAAATGTGATTTTTCCAAAGTTTTTTTTAAAACTATGTTCCGTGCTGGTGGCCATGTTTTTTTGTTTGTTTTTTTTTTATATCGGATCGAAACGAAATGAGCAATCTTTGTAAAGGGCTTTCCGTACAACATTCGTGTAAAGTTTGGTTGAATATGCTTTAGTTGTTTCAGACATGATTTTCCCAAAGGGTCAAATATCAAATATAAGTTCCGTACTGGCGGCCATTTTTTTGTCGAATCAGAACCAAACGAGCGATCTTTGTAAAGGATCTTCCCTACATAATTCCTTTAAAGTTTAATTGAAATTGCTATAGTGTATAAATATTAGAAGAAGAAAATATGATTTTCACATAGGGTCTTTAATTAATTATAAGTTCCGTATTGTTGGCTATGTTTTTTGTCGGATCAGAAGCGATCTTCCATACATCATTCCTGTAAAGTTTAAGTGAAGATGCTTCAGAGACGAAGAAAAGGTGATTTTCCCATAGGTTCCAATGTTAAACCTAAATTCGGCACTGGTGGCCATGTTTTTTTTGTCGGATCATAACCAAAAGAGCAATTTTTTGAAAGGGACTTTCCATATATCATTCCTGTCAAGTATGGTTGAATTTGCTCCAGTGGTTTAAGAGGAGAAGATGAAAATGTGATTTTTCTTCATAGGGTCCAATGTAAAACCTCAGTCTTGTGCTGGCAACCATGTATTTTTTTCGGATCAGAACCAAATGAACAATCCTTGCAAAGGATCTTCCATATATCATTCCTGAAAAATTTGGTTAAATTTGCTTCAGTGGTTCAAAGAAGATGAAAATGTGAAAGTAACGGACCATCCACGGAAACAAAGTGATGGCAATAGCTCATACTGACCCTTTTGGTGAGGTGGGCTTATAAAAAAGTAGGAGAAATTTTATATAGAATAACATCCTAAATAACTGTTCTGTCAAGACTGCACATTTTTTGAAATAAAAGATTCAACTGGAATATAAATAGAGATAAACACTCACCACACCATCACCGTCTTCATCTAAAGCATCAAAAGCAGTTTCCACTGTACAATTTTCACCAAACAAGAGATTAGCATGCTCTGTGGTAAATTCTTCCTACAAAATAATGTTAACTAGAAAAACTGTGAGCATAGCTCACAAAATATAACCCCCGCTAAAAAAAAATCAAATCAAAATTTTAAATAGACGGTGCACAATGGCAATGTGTACTGATCATTCTGTGGAAGTTTAATTGAATTTCACCAAGTGGTCTACAAGGAGTTGTCGCCACAAAGTATGTACCCTAGGGTGGACGGAATAACAACCGGACGGACGAACGAACGAACGAATGGGCGAACGGACACCATGATCACAATATATCGCCCGCTAAAGTATGGGTATTAAGAAAAACTGTGAGCAAAGCTCACAAAATATATACCCCCGCTCCCCCTAAAAAGATCAAATAAAAATTTTAAGTTGATGGTGCACAATGTTAATGTGTACTGAACATTCAGTGCAAATTTCATTGAATTTCACCAAGTGGTCTAGGAGGAGTTGTCACCACAGAGTGTGTACCCTAGGGCGGACGGAATAACAAAAGGACGGACGAACGAGCGAATGAACGGACGAACAGACACCATAATCACTATATACCGCCCGCTAAAGCGCAATTTAAGATTGACTGAAAACAATCAATTCAATGAAATATGAATGTTCAATGGTTCGACTATATAAACATGACGAAAATAAACCTGATTTTAAAGACCTGACATACTTGCTACCCTTTATAATATTTATATTATAATGAATTCAATTAAAAATGCTGAAAACAGCTAAATTCTAAATTAAGCATTAACTTAACGTTTTTGTTTCAGTCAAATGTTTCCTATAAATAAGATGACCATATTGAAATCAATATTCCGGGATTTCATAAGAAATGTTTTGCATATCATTTATATTCAAGTATAATACAAAGCTTGAAGTTTTATAGTGTTGCCTTTGCATTAAAAGTGACGTTACGTTGTGAGACAAATATCAATGTAGACATCTTATAAACATAAAAAAGCAACGTATAGTCGGCTAATAATTCGGTTGCCGTATATTTCAAGATGGTCACACAGTGAACAACTTAAGAGCTATTGTATTCATGCATCCTTCTATCAAACTGATAGATATCGAAACTGCAGTTGACATGCTAAAGCATACATTTCCGATATGTATGAGTAACTCACAAGAACTCTTCACTACTCTGTATATATGAATACACAGTTCACCGTGAACAGATGCACCGATATTGAATACGGGACTTTGGAGTTAATTGCTTGTCACCGACGAGAAGGTTCGTTCTTTTGTTAAAAAAAAAAAAAAAAAAAAAAAAAAATAATAATAATAATAATAATAATAATAATAAAATTTAAGCTTTCGGATAGACTTGTTGTATAATTGATTTCGTGCAACTAGTTAATTCCGATTCGTAGCACTCCGTGTCGATTGTTTTCCGTTTTGAAATAAATCTACTTAACAATTGCCATGAGATGAAACTTATGGTACATTTTAAATCAATTTATAGCTTGTTTCTTTTAGGAGATATGTCGGCATTTACTAATATTCATTTAAAAGGTTAGTGTCCATTTCTTACACCCTTTGTTGATACTAAGTAGATTCAAGTAGATTTTCAAGTAGATTTTTCCCCACGAAAAAATTGAGGAATATATAAGTTAGTAAATAACTGACCAATATCTATCATAGTTTAAAACAATGTCATTATAAAACATTTCATTTGGATTATATTTCAAATTCCTTGTGTTAAAAATGTAATAAGACACAAAAATAGCAAATAATTTAATTTTGGTCTCAATTGGGTTTTACCATTGAGTGAGGATAGGTCTTTGTAGTAAGCTGAAAGCTGAAACGTTACAAGCAGTTAGTATAAACGGGTAAGGGTGTAAGAGATAAAGCGATTAACTCGAAAGAAATCCCTTTGAACCGAGAAAATGTTGGTTGTTTAAAGGTCATTATATTTTCCCGACCATGGTACGGGAAAACTGGGAAAAATTGGAGGGATTTCTGGAAAGGGACTTACTATTGTGACCCTCTTGAATTAATATTTTGTTTTTAACGCCCTTCGGGGATATATATTTTTCTATCAGAATATAATTTTCATTTTTTTTTTGTGTCTTTCAAACATTTTATTCTCATCTGCACTGAAGAGACAACGTTGAGAAATAGCAATCTATAGAAACTAAAATTTACACAATCTGTAGAAACTAAAATCTACAGCAATCTAGAACTTTGTTTCGTTATTTTACATTGTTTTGTACAATCATATTCGACTTGATTTTTGCAACTTCAATGAATAATATGCATAATCTAAAAAAGTCTATTGAAAACAATTCGTGATAGAATTTAAGTGTAGGAGGTAAAGGTTTCTTTATAGAGGGTACAATTATAACAAGGAATACTGATTCGGTATTCGGTATCAGTTACTTCGGTATTTTGTTATTTATTATATTTCTTCGTATAATTGGAATTCGGTAAGATCGATTAGAGATCGGCATTCTTATTCTAGAATGATCAATTTTGGCGTCAAATTTCAAAAATTAAATAGATATCAAGCAAG
Source organism: Modiolus philippinarum (assembly GCA_002080025.1). Lineage (NCBI taxonomy): Eukaryota > Metazoa > Mollusca > Bivalvia > Mytilida > Modiolidae > Modiolus > Modiolus philippinarum. The sequence continues at coordinate 113,229 of MJUU01008304.1, forward strand.
CAAAAAATAAAAAATAAAAAATAAAAAAAAATTAAAGAAAATTAAAACAAGTTGCTTTCTTTAAAAAAATAAAAGCAATACGTGAACCCCAGAATGTACAACTTAATGGAAAAAATATTTCTGAACTTCATTGTATTCCAACATGAAAAATTATTATTTTACGAATTTGAAGAAATCAAATAATATCTGACACAAGAGAATAGGGATGTAACTAAGGAAGAATGAAATAAATAAACGAAATCATGTTAGTGTTAGATATGATTTTTTATTAATTGTCACAATGTTACATCGTGTGCGAATGAAACTAACATAGTCTGTACGTCCAAGTCAGCCAGTATAGGTCAGTTGGATCTAATTTTCATGTGTAATTTTATATCCAAGTTCATTTCTCAAATCATAAATTTACTTGTTTGAGATGGCAAGTATGGGTTCAGCATTCACTCTGTTTATATATATAATATGGCCTGCATCGTGATCGTGTTTACCTTCCTTTCAATATTACCTCCTTTTTGTTGGGGTTCAATTGTCAGTTTTGTGCGTTGCAGATAGTGCTGTATTTTTTTTGTTCTAGTCTTTTTTTATATATATACAAACTGTCTTTGGAGTAGTCTCCACACCAACAATAATTATTGTTTTCAGAGAGCCTTCAATCGTTGAACATGGAACCGTTTGAGAGCTGATGATCCTTGTGTTGCCGTGTCTTTTGGATTTTATGATTCAAAGTCCACTGCTTTGGTATTCCTTTTAGAAATTTATCCACTGTTAACTTGTGTTTTCTTGTCTATATTGTGATCTTGTCCTCTGCACATTTACTCCATTCCCTTTCACTTTGTTTATGTATGCTAAGTTCTTCTCTCTTCCAAGATGTAGTTTACCCCTACTATTCGTGTATAATTTTTTTCTAATGTATATGAAAAAGAAAGGAAATGGGGTAAATGTCAAGGAGACAACATCCCATATCCAGGTTAAAACGACCAAAAACAATGCATCTACATTTAAGTATCAATCTATATTGTGTTTTTAACACAAAAAATTAAACTTTCATCGATATATTTCAACAAAAAAAAATATATCTTAATTTCATTTTTTATAGATTTTGCAACATTTTATGTGTGACGGGTGCTGTATACAGAGCAGGACATGCTTACCCTTCCGAAGCACCTGATGTCACTCTGTTTTTGAGAGTTCACACTGTTAGTGCTTTAGTTTTTTTTTGTTGTATATGTAGTGGTTGTGTGTTTTGTGGGCATGTAGTGTCTTTGTTCTTTCGTCTTCTGGTGTTCTTGATTTTGCCTTGTCTCTGGACTTTGATTTATGTAATCTTGTGCTTTGTTCCTTCGGTATTCTACTGTCGTTGTTTTACACGCCTTCAAAGAGGTACAAACCCCATTTATGAAAAAAGTAGAACGGTGGAAGCATTTTGATGAGGGCAAGATAGATTCTCCACTGTTAAGTCCAAACTCGCTTTTTTGACACTATTTAAGTTTTCCTGGTCAAAGTTTTTGACGATTTTTTTATAGTGTCAACAGTCGAAGAAAACTTTGAAAGACTTTGATGGAATAGAAACCCATCCTATTTTTATTCAAACTTTGATGGACTTAATGGGAATTAACCAATTAAAAAGAGGTTTTGAGATGATGCAACCTTTGTTTACAAAACAGAAGCTCACAGCTTAAAGACTCAAAAATAAAATAACAATAACAAGCCAATGGTACAGAAAATTTATAGACGAATGTAATGATCCATCTGAAATGACATTTGGACTCTGCTTGGTCCTCATACTGAAACTTTTCAACGAAACTGGAAAACATATATCTTTGCACTTTCCTTACTGGTCTTGTACTTAATTCTTTTCGTAATCTACGAATTTGTTTTACCTGATGCATGTATTTCCTATACAGAATATCTATGCACAAAAGTCAAAGAAAAAATGCAATATGTATTTTGTATTCTTCTTGAGAAATTGGTGCCATTTGTTTCTTTGTAAAACAAATTCCCGCCTTTCTTTGACAATAAACCAAAATAACTTTGATAGTGTCAACAGACAACTTTACTCGGTCAAAGTTTTCTTTGACAAAGTTTTTGATGGAAACAGTGTCAATTAATCACCAGTGATTTCTTTTCTTTTCTTTCATTTACGCGTACGGTATAAAATATTGTGGGAATATTAACGCTTTAGTAAACTTATAATTTTAGTTCAAGAATATTCTACAATATTAGCAATTATATCTCTTCGCTTGATTTTTTCTACTATCTTATCTGAAAATAATATCATTGATGTATAATACAAATGATGCTGATATCTTCTACGACATATAAGCAATTTCTTGACACGAGTTTTCACGATGCCAATTTTTTTTTACTTTATGTCAAAATAGTTTTCATATAAACTTTAAATATCGTCGTGTGAATATTATACTGTTATAACTCCACTTTTTGAAAAATTGGAGATAACAATGCAGTTCGGCTAATTTTATACTGATCTATCTCCCTACGGTGAGATCACTCTACATTAGTGAGTTTTTGTATGATTTTCAGGGTACCCTNACGAAATGGGTAATTACTAATGGGACAACAGAAATGTTTTACTCTAGTTGAACCATTTAATTTGTCAGAATTTATTACCAGTACGAATGAAAACTATGGTAATTAATCCCAATAAGTGTAAAATGCGCAGTTTGAGACGGTCCTTTTGATAAATGCAAAGTTTGAGACAGTCCCTTTAATCATAGAGCATAAACATCAATATAAGATATCGAGGTATTCCAAGTTTTTCTGACTTCCTGAAGTATTCCGAATAAGCCATGCTTACAATCATTAAATATCCAATGTAATAGGCGTGAACCGCTAAGGCAGTTCACGCAAAAAATAATAAAAAAGATTCCTTCATTATTTACCAACTTTAAATATAGTTATGTTCACGAAACAATGTTTAGACCTGATTCAGCATTAACGAAACTATAACTCCTACTGTTATACTGGTTGCCAAGTGGTTTTGCAGAAAGAAAACATTGTCAAACAACACTGACGCCATCGTCCCAGACAGAAGGTAATGAGAAATCTAATTTCTTCAGTTACACGTGGTTCGAAATATTCAGGCGTTGTAAAGTTGACCTCTCATCACTTACAGGAATTGATTTGTAAATAACTATATACCAAAAGATTACGACAACTAATGTCTAAAAGGTGAAGATCAATCATTTGCCAAACCATTAACCAAAAGATGTCTAAAAGCTGATATAGAACAAATAACCAGAAAGACCTAAATGAAAAAAAATCAGCTTAGGATATACTTCAATGATTATTGTTCTGAAGATATTATTGAATTGTTAAAAAGATACGCGCAATGGGCTTCAAATTAAATTGTCAAGGATGTAGATTGTTTTTAAGACTATATAGTTTTGAGGGACGCTGTTAGATGCAAATCTAATTCTTAGCCGATTTTGGCTTTCCAATATAGCATATTGTTCTATGACAGCTTTTTCTGTCCGTTAACTTCCCAAAATATCTGATTAGCAATGACTGAAGGGACACAAACTGTCGAAATGGCCAACCACAGACAGAAAATTCGAGAAATTTCTGTATTTAGTTATCCTCAGTCATTAAGGTACAGGTGAAGCATTCTTGTAAGGAAGCGAAAGGCGTTCGAAAATCTGTAACCTGCACAGCATTCACCAATGGTGCTCAACGATAAATATTATAAAATGGATTCTGCCTTGGAAACTAAATCATGCATGTAATGTCAAGGTGGGATTGAGGATTTACATTTGGTTATAAGATCTTTCTCAAATGTGTTTAATTATGACTATAATGGAAGGACATGTAGTTAATCTCCCTGGTAGTAGAGGGTAAAACAAACCAAAGGAACAACTTTCACAATTTGAAAATAAGACAGATTTGATCCCTTTGCTTGCATTATTTAAGAGTTGTTATGTTATCTTTGTGGATAAAAGTATCAGAATAAAATATGTATTGCATGCCATTCCTTACTAAAAACAGCTTTAATAAGCAACATTTAAATTATACCTCTGTTACATCACCAGTTTTCACCTATAAAAAATCAATTTTGTATTCTGTTGTTGACGTTATTTGAGCTTGATAACATTATTAAATAAAACTACTACCCAAAAGAAAAACAATGTTACACGCAATTCAGACTACCAATGTACCAGCGACTGTTGGGTTACTCTGTTCAAATAATGAATTCTGATGTAACTATCACAATGCTGCTTCAATGATTTGTTCGTATGGAAATGTTATTTTTTTCATATCATAAACTTTAAAACATATGAAAAATGGCTGGAAACAATCATTAATGTAATGTACAACCAACAATAAAAAACGCAATAAGAAATGTTTTGTAATATCTTAAAATTATTTTCAAAACTTTGAATATCTAAAATCGAACTGCAATAACGGAAATATACACTTTAAATTATTTAACTGCATTTAATGCTAGCAAGTGCTTGATGTTTTACTAAAATGTGTGAAAGTATTTGCTTCTTTGTTTAAGGAATGTTATCTATTTCGAAAGAACTACCGCATACAGAAAATAAACTTGAAAGCAACGCAAATGACAATCTAAAGAAAGAAAGTTTCAGAGGTTTAAGTGCCCGAGTGATTATATTAAGCCATTTAAACCCATAACTCTGCACCCCAATTTATAAACACTTAAAAATAAACCAGGGGTTTCAATGAGCTACTTTCTCCTTTAAATAGAGCTTTACTCATTTTACTCCATTCAAAATATCATAAAATATTTAGGTATATTTTGAAACAACAGAGAGCAAATTTCACAGGAAATTAAATCGATAAACGTAATAAATTTAAAACAATGTATATCCAGCTAAATGTCAATAAAAAAAAACAGAAATGTATTACAATAGAAATGTTCATTGTTCTACATAACCTTGTGTGGTCCTATGCTAATAGTATTATTCTACATAAAAATAGAATAAAAAGATAACAGTAAACACCTAAAATGGAGGAAAAACATAGTCACATGCAAAAAATGAATCAAGGAACTGCACAAGAAGAAACCACAATCATAGCTCCTATGGAGCTGAAATTCGAAAGCCCGGAAGATATACACACCTGAAAAGCTCGTAGTCATCCAAAGAACTGCTGAATAGAAAAAAAATTAATTTATATGTTTTTTGTGGAAATTAGAGAGCTGTCTCAAATCAACGCGAAGAGAAAGTGCAATTTATGAAAAATGAATAAAATAACAAAGGTAATTCCGAAATGGCGTCAAAATAATCGAAAGGAGTGATTTTTGTTTCGGTGTTCAGATTTAATATGTCTAATCAGGTGCTAGGACGACAATTTTATTCGGAAAGGGGGGGCTTACATAAAATCTGCACCTCCCTGAAATTTGATGTTTGAAAATATGTCTGATGTTTGAAAATAAATCTTCTGATCTAAAATAAATAAATTTGTCACCCCCGAGACTTAAATGATCTTCCCGAGAAACTGCTCCATAAAACTGTCTAATTTATATAATCGGGAAATTAGATAATTAATTCGATAAACCCATTCGTATGTTGCGATAAATAACCAATACAGGTAAAAGAATACTGATGCAGAGAACACTACGCGAAAGGCGGAAGTACGCAGCTCATTTGAGTGGGTTAGTAGGCTTGACGCTCATTTTAGTCACGTGACACCTATCGGATGGTTTTTATCAATTCTCCAGCCTCTTCGAATTAATAAAAAAACAAGACATACAGCCGGACTTGGTACCGACACTAACAAAAGCCAGCGGTATGGTTAAACCGGTTTATGGGTACCAAAATCTCTCCTTTCTCTGTCCCGCCTCCCTGTAGTATAATAAACATACAAATAAAACCCCACAACAGGTAGACTGCTAACTCCATGACCACAGTCTAGAAAAAGAAAAGGGGGACAAACCGTAATTTTGAAAAAGTAAGTGAGAACCGAACCGTCAATCCAAAAAGAATAATCCAAGGCCAATGGCAACATTTGATACAACAAAGAAACAGAGACACAACATGAGTATGGATTAGAAAAGAGAAATGAAAACAAACACACACACACACACATGAACAACACGAAACCAGTAAAAACCATGGGTGATATCAGGTGCACCAGTAGAGTAAGCTTCTCCTGTTTCTTATAAGACACTTGTCAAATCTGGTAGTAAGGTCAAATCCTAAAGTGGAAACAACAATTAAGCTTTTAAAGGGAAAGATCTGTTGTCATCTTGGATAAAGATATCCAATAGCGGTCCATAAGATGGTGATGTCGACCGTAAAACATCTGGTGGGATGACTTCAAATTTTGGGTAACATACCCTTGTTTAAGTAGCCAATTTGTGAGCAACCGGGATCTATCAAGGGAGTCTATATCGACTACAGGCCCTTGAACAGCGAATTACCTGGGAGATGTTAACTCCGTATGCCGGCGCTGTTGGGATGTTGCTACAAAGGAAAGGGAAGTTGCCAATTGGAAAAGTAAAGTCATCGCGTTTGTCGTACAGCTTAATTTGAAGTCTATCTCTGTAGTCAATTTCAAGATGAAGGTCAAGGAATGAGGCCGATGTGGAAGTGTCTGTAGTATCCTTAATTTCGAGCTCTTTTGGATAGGTCAGATATGAAGAAAGATGGGTCAAAAAGTACTCGCCGCAAAACTGCCGGCTAGCTCAAGGAGCCTTGTCTGCTGGCAAAACACTACGGAAGAAAGATCAAACGCAAAACTCCCAGATGGGTTTGGTAAAGAATCATCATGTATTTCAGTAGACATCGGCAGTATCAGTGAGAGGCCAGTATGCGTGTAAAACCCTCAGGTCATTGGATCCCAAAGCCAATTTAACGGACACGTGCATAATATCCTGTCGATATCCCTATTGCGTAAAGAATGTAAGTTACGTCCCAGGTTTTCTGGGTTTTCAACAAGTTTCTGGCATTTTTAATAACATTTACGTAAAATCGAGGATGAGAAATGCCCTTATAAATAAGCTTTTTGCGAGCGGCATTATATTTTTTTATCAAATGTTCATATCTTCGATGAAACTTTTTAAATGTATTCAACATTTTATGAAATCTGTAACCTTTCTACAATAGTGTGGAAGTGATAGTAAGGTAACGTTCATTAAAGTCGTCAAGAGTACAACAAACGCGTGCGAATCGTACCACTTGAGAAATATAAACTCCGCAGGATGTGGCTAGAGGAACGTCGCCGTCAAGGAAAGGAAAATTAGTAATACTGAAATCAAAATCATCCCTTTTATCGCAAATTTAAGTTTTTATTTTACCCGAGTTAGATCCAGAAAAGGGCAATATTTGGAATCATTGTTCGCTTAATTAAGTTTCAGTTGTTCTTGGTAAATGATACCCATAATCTTAAAACTGGGGATTGTCAATAGTTAGGATATCGTCAATATAAGACGAAAAGATCTGCAATGAGAGGTGCGCAATTTGTACCTATGGGAATTAAAATGACCCTTTGAAAAACAACGTTGCCAAAACGAACAAAAATGTTGTCAAGCAAAAGATTAAGTGCTTTAATCGTATCATCAAATGTCCAGGAGCAATGATTGTTGTAAATAATATTAGAAAAGAATCTTTGCTTTTTGTTACAACAAATAAACTGCAGACAAGAAAATTTAAAAGACCATTTCATCAGTTGTACCAATTTTGATTTAATCAAATTAAGTGGAAGTGTTGTATAACGTGTAGACAAATTATACCTGTCGATAGATGAAACTGTTTTTTTTATATTGATTGCAATTTATCTAAAACTTCAATAGAATTTTTTACAATCTAAAAGTAATTGACTCGAGAGTTTTGATAAGTTTTTTTGACAATATTTTATAATTAATTCCTTTATACAAGAAAGTGCACTGATTAAATGGATGGACAAGTTAGTAGTAGAACAGTTGCTCGATTCCAAAATAAAACGATGCTTGTACGGTTTTTTGTGAAGCTTATGAATATAGTACATTGTAGGCAAGGTGTTATCTTTAGGTGGAAGGTTGAGATAAGTTTGAGTCTGCATCCTTGAAATGTTTTTGTGAGCGTTTGTTCGTCGCAATTGGTACGTTTGAAAGTATCAGACTTGGTCAATTCGTTTTGTTGAACATCGATATAGTATTTCTGTCAAATAATAGCAACGTTGTTAGAAGCTTTGTCAACTGGTACAAACCACATATTTTTGCTCACTTTTGAGTTAATTCTGTTAACAGACAGCTTAGGTGTTACTCATCATATTATCTTTATAAGAATTAATTCTGTTGGTGACTTTGGTAATAATTTGATCTTTGAACAAATTAAGTGCGTGTTAAAGTCAATCTGGCCAATTGAGCATGAAGTACATGTATGTTACTTAACATGTCAAAGAACCGATGTAAATAAATACTTGGGATAAACTTTTTTATCTCACCTTTAAAAAGTTAAAAGGCACATTATTGCATCGTAAATATGAGAGTTATATATTTCAGTTATCGTTGTAAATATGTTGTTTAATCCTACCGCAATGAGCATTTTGTATTCACTGTCATTATTGTCATTATCAAAGGGACAAGTGATCAATATATCTTTCAGTGTAAGAGAACTACTAGATCTTCGACTTCTAGGACTATCATCTCGAATTTAACAATTTGACGAAAAAAGTCATCTCAGTTCTAAAATTACCGACAAAAAGGACAACTTTTAAATCAAAATTATCATTTTCTCCAACAGACAGTAAAATTCCCAACTTCTCCTGCTTACTGAGTGTATATTTCACAGTTAATTCGTCACGCGACAGCAAACACTGATCATTCAAACTCTCATTAGGCACAGATATCTCCGTGACCGCCTTAAAAAAAAGCCGTCTCATACGATCATTAAAAAAGCTCTTTATTAGATATCAGTTATTTGTGGACAGAATTTGGTTGAGATTCAAATATTACTATTGTATGCTAGTTACAATCAAAACTTTGCTTCATAGAAATAATTTACTCACGTCTTTAAAGGCATTAGTTAGCTCGACTTTGTCTATTTTATCATCATGATCTAAGTTGTGTTTCTTCACTACCTAAATGAAAAATAAATTATGCATAATATATAGATAGCGAACAACGTTTTCAGAAATTTTATATGAACACATACATAAACTCAACAATACAAAAACAACACTATGGTTGCAAATAGTCTACATTTTTCAATAACAATAAAACAATGCAAATTATCAAAACAATGTGGCAATCCCAAACGTCAAATTTTGCTAATTAGTTAAAAATAAAAAAAGAAATAAGCATCAGGATCTAGCCATTATGATGATCCTTTGAGGTTTTGGAGGTAAGAATGACATCAGCACATTGCAAAAAACAAAGGTGTTATGAAATGGATCAATGTTGATGTATCTAAGTCGACTGTGGCACAAAATTTCGCAATCACTGATTTTTATAGTTACGACCTTCTTTGTAAAGTGCAAAAAAAAAACAAATATGTCGAACTTTCCTAAAAACATGTAGAAACAAGGTCTACAGCTAGCATTATTACCATAGCCGCCAGGAAATTTTTTTCTCAATGTAAAAGATTTAGCAATATAATAGTTCATGTACAAAACTGACCCTACTATGATCAATAATGACTATTTTATATAAAATGTAGTACAAAGTTGAAGAAATAAATAAAGGTGGAATAAAGATGTATGCTCTTTGTTTTTCTTAGATATGGTGTACTTGTACATGAGATAATATCTCATGTGTACACTTTGTTCAATAACTGTTATCTAAATTTATGTAAATTCTAAAACCTAAGGATTAACTCCCTCTATCGTAGTTTTGTCCTTAGCTATATTTGATATTACTGATTATTCGGATTTCGTTTGGTTTTATGCATTTAAAACATTTTTTGAACTTATGGATTTCTTTTGTTTGGGTTCTAGTGCTGCTGATGAGGAATTAATTCCCGAAATGGCCAAACAGCTTATTAAAATTATTGCAGTTGTAGTTAACATATGTTTTATGGTCTCATGTTCATTTACTCCATACCCTTTCGCTAATTATCATATTATCCCGCCCAATCTTGCTATGAATAGATTCTTATACTGCACATTTTATAAGGATAAGGGCTGCTTCTACTATGTTTCCTGTGACCAATCCATTTGAGAACTCTATGAAAATAACTAAATACCGAAGTTACTGTTAATTTAAATTCTGCATATGCGCATTTCGACAACTTATGTCTCTTCAGTGCAGATAAAATCTAAACGTTTGGAAAACCATAATCTCAAAGATGTTTAAAAACTGATAGAGAACAAATAACCAATATGGTCTAAATTTGAAGCCAAAATCAGCTAAGGACAGAGCTTTGCATGAGGGAGATACTCCTTAGTTTTCAACAAAATTGACAAAATTTAGATATTGTAAGGTTCCAAATGAAATCGTTTTAAATCAATAACTAACAGGGCAGTAGCAGAGTTATGCTGAGCACAGCAAATTACGTTTGCAGAAGGTCGACCACTGAATTTGAACAAGCTTGACACAGTAATTAGCTTGGCATAAACTAGGGAACATAAAAACTTCGGTATTTTAGTATTTTGCAATTTTTTGCGTTGCATTTCATTTCAATTTACTCATTCACAAGCTCAGTAACTTTATCCTCTGTTAGAGATCCTTTAGCAAATCAAAAAAAGTGATGTGGAAGCCACAACATCAACATTTGTTTTCATACTTTCTTATTAATATTACTTTCAAAAATGCATCCACTGCTAATGTTACTCTTCTGTGTTCACGTTTGACCTTTTCTTTGGCATTTTTCTTTTCAAGCTTTTTTCTAAAAAAAAAACAACAAAAAATAATATTTCTTGCAATTTCTAACTTTAAGTGCTTACCAAGACATCAATATAAAGCCAAGATATATGTGATTCAATTTGTTGATGCAATAACATAGTTGAATTCCGACTGGGCTGGTAGGTGTCTCCATAAACCAAGGAAAACATGATTTTTTGCGATGAAATATTTTCCAAACAACGAAATATCAATATCATGTGCTTTCCATTTCCCTGTGCTTTTTTTCAAGATTGCTTATTGAGGTATACTTCTACTACAAGTTATAACATGAAATTAACCCATTCATAGAATATTAAAAGATCTTTGCACTTGCTTTTCTTTTTTGAAATGTTTGTTGTGTAATGATATTTTCTCCTGACAAAGTGGTAGAGAATCAATAACTTTTCTCAAATAGATATTCAGTATGATAACTTATAAATCTCAACCATATTTAAGTATGTTCACGCTCATACATGATATCGAAAAAAAATTAAGAGCTTTATAAAAGTTCGGAAAAGAGATTGGCCAAAAGCAAATTGCTTTTCATTTAAAAAGGAGAGAAATTTCAACTTGGAACGACATCTTCTTTATTTTGTTCGTCGTATATCCTAGATAAATCTATACTAATGTGCTTTATTTTTTTGCCATATAGAGATGCACTACAAATGAAGACAAAAGGACATTTAAAGGGGAGGTTTCAGTTCCCAAAAACCGATCAAAACCTGCCGCTGGCCTTTGCTTGTGCAGGTACCAAATCAAGCTGTCCCGAGTTCCTATCGTTGTTTACGTTTGTCTTTTATCTTATTTGTGTTTTCCTGTGTAGTTCCCTGGCATATTGAAGTAATTATGATTTTCAATGTTTCCTACTCTCCACTTTTATTGCATACAAGAACACAACAAAGAAACAGAAACGTCTCAAAAATGAAGAACTTGCAATACAGAAATTCTAATTCAAATGTTCCTCTTGTTTTCCTTTTATCTGCAATCATTAGGCAAAAATAGCTGTCTGCAGAGCTAACATTTACTGAAATTTTTCAATTTATTTTGCGACGAAATGTTTTACTTCATTGACCATCGCTGTTCGAACGCTATATGTCCAGTGTACTGTATGCCGAAGTTTAAAACATCTGTTTCGCCACTGGATAATTGTGATAACTTGATCTGCACTTGGAGTCATGGTTATCGAGATGGCCAACTTAAAGTAACTTTGATGTTTTTTTATTAATTATTTGTTCTCTATTGCGTTTTACATCTTTCGGTTTATAGAATTCCATATGTATAAATTGATGTGCAAATGAACTGCACTGTAGAGACATAGACTGTCAAAATTGCCATCTCCAGAAACTAATTCTACAGTAACATCAGTGTTGTGTTATTTTTTAGTATACATGCTAATTCAAAACTTTTTTGAAAGTTTTTTTTTCAAAATTTTTACCATGGTAGTGTTTGATGGCATACCACACTAGGACTTTAATTTATGCAGTAAGTGCTTAATTTTTGTGGCGATGATTTATGTTCTGTTTGTTTCATCCTCGTCTTTATGTTTTCTTTCCCTTTATGATCCTTATCTTGCCATGTATTCTGGATTTATGATTTTTTGGTTGTTGCTGTGGTAATCGTTTGGAACTTTACTATGTAACGTCAATAAAATTATACATAATTATATTTTCACAACCAACATGTATACATAATATCTATTGGATAAAACAGTTGTGAATCTTCTTACAAAGAGTAGCCCCGCGATTAAGGAGACAATTTTGCTATTCTATATCTAATTTTATTCCTGTATGGGTTTTATTCGTATGTTTATTATATTATAGGGAAAGAGGGAGTTTGAGTAACTATAAACCGGTTAACCCTACCGCTAGCGTTTCCTACTGCCGGTACCAAAGTAAGTGAGAACTGAACCAAGTCCGGCTGTCTCAAGCGTTTGTCTTTTTTTTGTTTTTTTTTATTTGTGTTTTTTTTCTTGTGCAGTTCCTTGGTATATTGTGGTATGTGACTCTTTTTCGGTCATTGTAGGCGCTTCCTGTTATCTTCTTTTTTATTCTATTTAGATTCTTTCTTAAGTAAGACGCTTTTTACATGCTAATATTTATTAGTTGATTTATTCCGGTGGAGCAAGTTTTTAATTAAGTAATTTATGCAGCCTTCTATTCCACACCAAAATGCTGCTATGTTGTAGAAAGCTGCATTTTCAGCTGTTGATAGTTATGTCTAGCGTTAAATATTTCTAACACGATTAAGTGAAATCATCACGTTTTTTAAATATGTATTCAATGATAATGTACAGTGTTCAACAAGATCAGCAAAAAGCGAGTTTTGAAACCGTGAAAAAAAATAAGTAGCACTGTTCCTTACGTTCAACGAAAACTGAAGTCTTGATAAAATAAAGCTTTAGTTATGGTCTTCATATTTTTGGAATTTAATTTTTTGAAATCGTCAAAGAAGACCATAATTTTGGAAATGACGATCTGCAGAATACCATCGGTATTTAGTTATCTACGACTGAGCAAATCCTTTAGATTATTATATTTGACATTTCATGACAAGTTTTAAAAATCACAAAAAAAAATAAAATAAAAAACATGTGCTTCTAGTCCATATAAAGCTTTAAGAGTAAGACACTGTAAATCAAACCTGGCAAGTTTTGTATCTGGAAATTTTTCAGTATGTACCCCTATCCGTTGCTCCAAATTGTAGCGGAATACATCTGTTTCTGAATCTGCATACTGAAAATAAAATACAGAAATGTCATTAACAGAATAAAAAAGATCTGTCATATTTGATTTTTTTCATTAAACTTCTCCAAAAAAAATGTTATAATTGACTTTGCAGTAGTTAATCCATTAATCAAAAACGTATCGTCCAATATATCAATGAATCAAGGAAAGTTAAACACTAAAGTTTATGATTAAAGGGATGATTTCTCCTTCCTTATAGTCAATTTTCCCCATCTCGACCGCGATGTTCCGTTAACCCCTTCTTACGGGGGTCTACATTTCACAACTTGTTAGATATGCACGAGTATGTAGTGATGTTTCTGACTTCAACGACCGAAATCTTTGTCTCACTGAAAAACTTCTGCATCAAGGGTTTAGATATCATAAATTGATAGAAAACATTCTAAAAATTTTATTATAGATACATTGGCTTATTAAAAAAAATTTGGTTCTACATACAGGGCATACATTTGGTCCTACATACATTTCAGTCATTGTAGGTGTTTCCTGTTTTATTTCATCTCTTATACAACATGGCATTTCAAATCCAAACTTCTATGGCAATATCATTTAGAAGGCGCAATAATTAAAAAAATTGTCCTTCCAAACTTATTAATCCGTTGAGGAAACTTATTCATAAAGGATAAAAATACAGCATCGTTGTTAAATCTTTACTTCTGGTTTTTGTTGGCGAAAATATTGATAATCTCCTAAATGTTTTACACCATAACTAAATTTAAAAAAAAATTCATATTGGCAGTATTTGGCATTGCACAATATCATGTTCATCTTTCATAATTGATGTTGTTATACCAAATCTATTTAGAAGTATTTCAATTGAAGTTTCATATGTAAGAAGGCTTGATATCATAGTCAACGGAAATTATGTCCTTAGNTAGCTGCCAGTAACTGCGAGCATTTGTCCGGACAGTACCCGTATGTATTGTCTTCATGTTTTCTGTACTTCATTGTAAGGGTACTCGTCTTGATAAGTTGGACTTTTTTCTAGTTTGATTTTTACTGTATATCTTTTTGTGTATTATTTTTTAGCCATTCACCACACATAGGGGGAGGATTTGGATCCAAGGAAACGAGTTTAACCCCGACGCAATTTTGCGCCTGTCCCTCCAAGTCAGGAATATGTTGGTCATTGGCTTGTCCTTGTCTTCTTATAAGATTTTAGTTTCTTGATATTTGGGTTATTGGATGTGGTTTGTTTCCATTTATTCACTTTTTTACCTTTTTGGGCCAGTTAGGGCTTGCTATATGGTGTGAGGTTCCTCACTGTGTTGGAGACCGTACGGTGACCCCTAGATGCTTTGTTTTGGGTCGTTTTAATTTGGATATTGGATGTTGTCTCCTTGACATTTGTCCGATTTCCTTTCTTTTTCATATTCATAATTAACTCTTACACTACACCGTGTAACACAAATGTATGAGGAACGGAAGAAAATCATTTTTGTAGGTGGTAAATATTTTTGTTCGTCCACGAATTATAATGAAAACGCACAAAACCGGAGGTATAGAGTCAGTAAACCGTACATACACAGTGCTGGCACCGAATAAACCAAAGTAGCACCGACGTGACACCGAAACCCTACCGGACGAGCACAGAATAAAACGTACTTATAACGGTAACATACCAGGCGAGTACCGAATAAAATGGATTACCAACGAAAATGTACCGTACGAGCACCGAGTAAAAACGAATTGAATAGGTTTTATGTAAAACTATGGATTTAAGAAAAAAAGGATCCATGTGTGTTTTGACCGCTCAACAACTAATTTTACAAAAATAATCATTATGGCGTGTTTGACCAGTAAAATTCATTTTTTCAAAATTTCACCGAATAGAAAGGCAACAGAATGACCTAAGAAATGAATTGTCGGATAACAGATAACCTTCTTCACCAATGACCCAAGGTGGAAATGCCAATGATAATACTCAAGACTAAGGTTGGGTTAAAGTTGTACAGTCTCTATAGTAGCGAATGCTTCTTAACATATTAAACGTTAAACGACAAGAAAACGGACAATGTTTTGATTTTGATGTTTTGGGTATATGTCAGAATGATAAAACAATATAAATACAAAGAAACAAATACTGCATCATGTGCACAACTCTTGAAATTACTATAAAAATGAGCAACTTAAGTAATATATAGCACCTTCCACTGGATGACCACATAATAAGTAACTGATGTAAATTCGTTTTAAGCAAAACAAGAATGGTAAAGGTACCGTAGGCGGGCCACATTTTTAATGGTATGAAAGGACAAAATATATAAAGTAAAAAATAATAAAATTAACAACGAAGGGATATGGAGTAAACGCAAATGAGACAAAATATCTACAAATACATGGTAAAACCAAGCAACGGAAAAACGCTTTTATTGTTGTTCTTCATCTTGAAGTCCGGCTAAAATCAGAAGAAAGGAACGGAGAGAATGGCTCAAATTATCGGCCTAATGGTCTCCAACTATGAGGCAGCCAGATAAATTCTCTTACTCTTCAGTGGTTTAAGATTCTCTCGTTCTGGCAGAAACATCATTTTGGTTTTCAGTCCGGTTGCCTCATAACTGAAGCCATAGGTCGAAAATATGGGTCTTCCTTTCTCTTTCTTTCTTGTGATTTTAAGATGTTTTCTTTTCTTTTTTTGTTATTTTTATATGTTATATTTTGTGCCTATTATCTTTAAATTCTGGCTTACTTTTACGATTTTTATTTTGTTTATAACATGTTAATTTTTGGCCATTGCACAACATATATTTTTATAAAATTCGTTTTATTCGGTGCTCGTCCGGTTGGGTTTCACTTTAAGTCCGGAACTCGAACGGTTTATCTGTTATCTCTTCGGTAAAAGCCCGTTTCACCAATCTAATCTACCGTGCAAGAAAGGATGAAAGACGGACAAGTAACGAATGAACAAACTTATATGCAATGCACGAGAACCGCACAAAACGTAAACATACCGTATATTCAACGAACATTTTGAGCGGTATATGTCCGTTCCAAGTTTTGAACATGTTCAAAATATTTCATCGTACAAAATGTACATGACCGTACATTTTTGTACTTGTATTCACCGTATTCACCGGATAAAGAACGAACGACAAACGTATATGAACGAAGGCGAACAGATATAATTTATTTTTATACGTTCGGTGTTCGTTTTTTGTTATACGGTGTAGTATAAAGCCGCTCTTACACTACACCGTATGGCACAATCGTATGAGGATCGGATGAAAATCATTTTTTACGGTGGTAAATATTTTTTTCGTTCACGAATTACAATGAAAACGCACAAAAACCGGAGGTATACAGTAAGTACACCGTACATGCACAGTCCTTGTGCAACGAACAAACACCGGAACCCTACAGGACGAGCACCGAATAAAACGTATTTATAACAGTAACATACCGGACGAGTACCGAATTAAACAAATTGCTAAAAAAAAACGTACCGTACGAGCACCGAGTAAAAACGAACTGAATAATTACAAAGCAAAAAAATCGATTTTTCAAAAAGACTATCTCGAGTTCTTATCGTTGTCTACGTTTGTCTTCTGTCTTTTTATTGATTTTTTGTGTAGTTCTAGTAGATTGTGGCATGTGATTGTTTTTCTTGGCCATTGTAAGTGTTTCCTGTTATCTTTGCTATATTAAACCTTTGTCTTTTGACCGCTAAACAACTTATTTTACACAGATGCTAGGCCAATTAAATTGATTTTCCCAAAATGTCACCTAATAGAAAAAAAGCAAGTGAATGACATCGGAAGAGAACTGTCGGGTCACAGATAACCTTCTTCACTAACAACCCAAGGCGAAAATTCCAAACGGCGAGAACACGGACAATTTTTTGATTTTGATGTTTTGGGTATATTTTAGAAACATGTTACAATATAAAACAAATAAACAAACGCTGCATAAGTCTTACAATTACTAAATTAAAGGAGCAACTTTAAAAGGGTAGTGTATAGCACAGGGCTATACAGGTAAAAAAATAAAAATAATACTATAAATTTAAAGTATTATTTTTATTTTTTACGCGTCTAGCCCTTGTGTTGTTTAGTACTTTCTGTTGAATGATCACATAATAAGCAATCGTTGTAAATTCGTTTTAAGCAAAATAAAAATGGTAAAAGTAAGCCATATTTTAAAAGGTAAAAAAGGACAAAATATACAATGTAAAAAATAATGAAAGACTGGCTAAAAATAGAAGAAAGGAACAGAAAGCATGGCTCAAATTATCGGCCTATAAAGGCCTCCAACTATTTTCTGTTATTCTTTAGTGGTTCAAGTTTCTCTTGTTCTGGTAGGACCACAATTGTGGTTTTCCGTCCAGTTGCCTCATAGTTGAAGCCATAAGGTCGAAAATACGGGCATTTCCTTCTGTTCTTAGTTTTTTTATGTTTTTTTTTTAAAGTTTGTGATTGTGGCCTACTTTGACGATTCTTATTTTTTTCATTACATGTAAATTTTGGCCGTTCAATAAAATATATTTTTATAAATTCATTTTATTCGGTGCTCATCCGGTTTGTTTCCGCTGTAAGCGTGGAACTCGAACGGTTTATCCGTTATCCCTTCAGTATAAGTCCTTTTCAACAATTTAATCTACCCTACATGTCCGGATGCAAGACGGACAAGTACCGAATGAATAACGTATATACAACGCACGAAAACCGAACAAAACTTAAACCTACCGTACATTCACCGGATATTTCGTGCGGTATATGTCCGTTCCAAGTTTTGAACATGTTCAAATATTTTTACCGTACAAAACGGACATCACCGTACTTGTACCGTATTCACCGGATAAAGAACGGACGACAAACGTATATGAACGGAGACGAACGGATATACTTTATTTGTATGCGTTCGGCGTTCGTTCGTCCAGTGTAAGAGGGGCTTAATTAGAGGGGCTTTAAGGATGTACCCTGGTGTGTAGCCAAAGTTTTAAAGTATTAAACTTTTTTCCCAAACCTTGGTTTTTGCAGTGTTCTTGCCCTATAAAATCCATATATGAAGAAAAATTCATAGGTTGCACTGCAAATTATTTCGCTACAGGTGTTTGAAAATGACCAATTTTAGCACTTTTGCAAATTTTTAGGCGTTTTTGCCCATTTTTGACTATTTTTAGAAAAAAATCTTGCTTAGAGTATACAACCTTTTCTAATACTTTTTGAAAAGCTGTAAATAGAAGGAATGAACAAACTCAACCCCCCCAAAATCATATGTCTGTGTTGATATAAGAAAGTTTGTCCCATTTTCATGCTTAAAAAAATGTAGATTTTTCAAATATCTTTAACAGTAACTGTTTATGGGTCTATATTTCATTTTTTGTGATTTTTTATTGCAAAAATATATAACGCTATGCTTAAAAAAGTGCATACTATTTTCATAAAATGACCTTTTCTTACCTCATCCCTAATTTCTGAAAATTTGACATGAATCCAATAGCCAATTAGGGCATAAATCAACAGTTTGTGATAACTCTGAAACTACTTGATAGAAATGAATAAATTTTTGGCACAATTTAACAATAAATATAAATTTTGTAATTTTAATGCTATTGTACATAAAATATAAATCATTTTTAAGTTATTCAATGAGACCGAAACATGACCAGAATACACCTTGAGTATAATAATGATACGACATTCAAAGAGTAAAAAAAGCAAGAATCTTTGCTTTGACTTATGTAAAACGTACCAATAAAAGTCCCATTGTTTTATTTGTATGAGGGTCGTATTCGAACCGATGTTTTCTTGATAACAGCTGTGGAATTCTGTCCAACGGTTGTAATCTCTCCAAAAAACTGTCTCCTTGTTTCATGGATAACCACCAACCTATCAAAAGTTTCAATCCTTTCTTGTTAATGGGTCAAAATAAAGATGGTTATAACGAAAATATGTGGACATTTTTATGTTAGCCAATTAGCTTATGAACAAATTTTCTGGGTAATTGTGAAGGTGTTAATAATAATAACAAAGATGCATCTTATAAAACATTGTGGATAATAAGATGTTAATGCTAGTCAGAAATTTGGCCTAGTTTGCTGACAAGTTATGTACATACGGGCTACAAATCTAAAAAAATATAGTTTAATGTATTCTTAGGTTGCAATGAATTCATGTTTCTTTCTTTTCTTTAGTATTAAAAATAATCTTAATTAAACCAAATCAATCATATGCTATGACTATATACAAGTTTGTTATCGTGCCATTGAAAGAAAAGAAAACAATAATGATGATAATCAGGCTGTTGTTCAAATGTCATATTTTTGTCTAACAATAAGTTTTTTTTTGGGTTTGCCTTTCTCTGGTTTTGCATTGATGTACTATTCATTTTTATACTGTTAAAATGTCGATCTAAAACAATAGTGTCGACGCCTTTCAAAAAAGCTTGTTTTTGAAAGCATTCAGTTTGTATATCCAGAAAGATCTCAAGTGAATTAAACGTGAGACAACTTTATGTAGCTTATTTCATATTACATGCCATGGCTTCTACTGAAAAAAAATATTAGCATACCATCATAACAATGGATAGGAAAATTGCACAACACCCCTCCGTCTACGTAGGTATTAGTTTCTCCATTCTCTGTGTAATTTGTTGCTTGGAACATACCTACGACATAAATGTATTACGGTAATATAAATACAGAATGGTGTCAATGTTAGGCCACGTTAGAAAATGAGGGTTATAACAAAATTACAGAATAGAATAAAAATTGTCAATTGGCAAAGAGACAACAGCAAACCATCGGAAAATTGTCAATAGTAAGGCATGTTAGAAATGAAAATTTCTGGTTTTTTTTTTAAGTTAATTATGGCCTTGCTCGTTTGCTCTCCCGTTTATATTGCCTTTCAACATTCCGCACGTGTGTCCTAAGCTATACATTTCAAAATAAGAATGATAATTCATCTTGATTTGCTTCATTAACATAACTTTTCTCGTAATACCTTCAATAAAGGATGCTCGCTGGTCAATTTCAAAATAACAAGGATTTCAATTAGATGTGATTTTTTTTGTTAGAAAATTGAAAAAGCATTAATTGATAGGTAACCACGAATATTTAAAAAATGGAGGGAAACTGAACTCCTCTGCATTTTTCATAGGTTTAACATGGGCAATGTTAATCCAATAATGAATGTGACAAAATAAAACCAATTAAATAGAATGTTTTAAAAATGCTCCAAAATATGCATAAAAATAAAATGAAATTAAGGAAAAAAATTGGGGTTACCGAGCAAAAAATATTAATCTTTTAAATGAATAAAACTGGAGACGTCTGAAAATCTGAAAGAAATACAAAAACATGAGCAGCGAACATGCTTAAGCTTGCAAGTATCAAGAGCTGCAAAGCAGATGCACATCCATCTACAGTGGTATTAATGACTACTACTTTATAATATGAATATCTGATATCGTGATCAAGTCGGATTAGTAAACAGACAAAAATGGGTTAGAAATGAAACAAAGTGAATAAAAAAATCAATTCAGGGATTGCATGAAACTTCTCGAAATTTTCACAATTAGAATTATATTCACATTATTCAATTGTATAACAACATTTGAAATTTTAGTTTGAAATTAGCACGAGTCATCTTCAACGTTGTAATCTCATTTACGTGTAATTTTAAAGCATTTTGCTGTTAAGTTCCATGAAAAAATATTTTGTTGCATATCATCAGAGGTTTCAAAGTAAGTTCTCTACTGTCTCACCTGGTATTGACATGGACATACGAACGGCAAGTCTAATTGGCATATTGGGCTTCGTTTTAACATGGCAATATTCTTCCACCATACGGTTAAGATTTGTAACAACTATACACAATTCTCTTCCTGTTGATTCATAAAGCTACAACATAGAGGTAACTTTCAGTAGGAATATATCCACAATAATTCTAAAATTCAATTTCAAATGAATTAAGAAATAGATTGATGCAAGCGGTCTCTATGCGAATTAGAACATTGTCAGACCTTATATTTTTCAATATTTTATACCAAGCAATAGCGAGGCATAAAATAAAGACAAATATATGGTCTGACCATGTTCTAATTCCCACACAGCAATGATCTTTTTCGATTCTAATATATTTAACAAGCGTTTTGAAAATTCGAAGAGCTCCTAGAGGGCAATATTGGGTTTGACA
>MJUU01008304.1:144101-161064 GCA_002080025.1 Modiolus philippinarum
AATGGAAGGATATAGAGTAAGTGTATATAAGACAATCAAGCAATGGAAGGATATAGAGTAAGTGTATATTAGACAACCAAGCAATGGAGGGATATAGAGTAAGTGTATATAAGACAACCAAGTAATGGAAGGATATAGAGTAAGTGTATATAAGACAATCAAGCAATAGAAGGATATAGAGTAAGTGTATTTATCATATGTTTAGTAATAAATACAGACGTTTTTAATATGTGATACAGTGCATGATGTTCATTCCGTATTCACATTATGACATCATACCCTTTATCGCATACCGTTTATCGCATGGCTTACCCTTTATCGCATGGCTTACCCTTTATCACATACCCTTTTTCGATTTTTTTTTTCAATTTTACTTTTTTATTATTAAAAAAAAATTTCGGGGGTTAAAATTTTTTGGGGGGGGGGGCAAACAATTTTTTGGGGGATAACAAAGATTGGTTTTGGGTGAAATTGTTTTGTGAGGGTCAGTTAAAAATTCTAGCAAACTGTTTTCCTTTACATGTTAGATTTAGTCTAAAACTTCTAGTCCTTTCCGCCCATTTTGAAAATTTCCTCTTCACAAAAAAACATGCATTTTCTCTTACCGATTTCAATTTTTGACAGTATTTTTCGGATTACTTGTCCTCTGTTTAAATATATGATAAACTGTATAATACATGGCTAAATCCGTATCACATGCCGTATCATCCCGAGTTACCAATATCAGCACGAGGGCCTCTGCCCCGAGGATTGATATTGGTCGAGAAGATATTGGTAACTCGGGATGATACGGCATGTGATACGGATTTTGCCATGTATTATTCCCTATATAAGACAACCAAGCAATGGAAGGATATAGAGTAAGTGTATATAAGACAATCAAGCAATGGAGGGATATAGAGTAAATGTATATAAGACAACCAAGTAATGGAGGGATATAGAGTAAGTGTATATAAGACAACCAAGCAATGGAAGGATATAGAGTAAGTGCATATAAGACAATCAAGTAATGGAAGGATAAAGAGTAAGTGTATATAAGACAATCAAGTAATGGAAGGATATAGAGTAAGTGTATATAAGACAATCAAGCAATGGATGGATATAGAGTAAGTGTATATAAGACAACCAAGCAATGGAAGGATATAGAGTAAGTGTATATAAGACAATCAAGCAATGGAGGGATATAGAGTAAGCGTATATAAGACAATCAAGCAATGGAAGGAAGCTTTTAATGTTGTTTTTCATCTAAAGCATAGGGACATGTTTGAACTGGTTCCGATCTGATGTAGAATTCTCAAGTTATCATGTGAAAATGATGCCTTAATTTAAGACATTATCCATTTCAGCAACTGTGAACTTGACCTTAGGAATGACGACATGTCCGTCTCCTATAAGAAATAGCGTATGGCCATCTGCTGCAGAATATAGCTCTTTCAAGAGTGCTACTCCTCAAATTCCCTGTGAATTCAAGGGCACTAGAAAATGTAAGCGATCTCGCTGTCTGACTTGTAATTTTACTTGGGAAACAGATGAAGTAGTAGGACCGGCTAACGTTTTCAAACTGAAAAATGGTTTCACCTGCACTACTGAAAACGTACTTGTATGCTGTTGGTTGCAAACTTTGCCAGATGATCTATGTGGGCGAGACTTGCGCAGATTAGGTGATCGCTTTGTCGAACATAAACAGAGCGTCACCAATGGAAAAGATTGCCCCGTAGGTGAACACTTTCGGCAACCCAACCACAGCATACATGACATGCATGTAACTGTCCTTTTACAAACTAGTGCGGGTGAGAAACAACGTCAATTCCTTGAACAAAAAATTATCCACTTTCTAGGGACTGTTCGACCCTTTGGCGTGAATGTTAAGAAACAGTCCATTTTATGATTTTACTTTTTTTGAAATTACACTATTGTACAGTACAGTATACAAATGTTTTGTTTTCTTTTTGGATTAAGTTCAAGATTGAGCATGATTTTTACAGGTGATTTTCGTTACATGTTAGTCAGTAGTCTTCTCTTGTATCCTCCACACCCTTTTCTATTTTTCTGTCCCGGTTGCCCCTAGAAGAAGGCCATATTGGCCGAAACGTTGGGCACAGTTTCCTTTTAACCCGTTTTTGGATATTTTAGCTGTTTTTAGTGTGTATATTTTTGTTTAATTTTACCTTTTAATTGTGGCCTACCTTACCATTTTTACTTTGTTTATTTAGGTTAATTTATGGCCATTGCACGACATATATTTTTATATACTTTTATACTGGCTGTCGACTTGGCCAAATTCTACATGCACGTATACGTATGAACTCAAGTGCGTTAAATTCACACTTATATGCCAGAAACTTAGTTGAATCTGCGAACTGTTGTTGCGGAGTACCAGAAACTCCTAATCACTATCTGCTACATTGTCCTACATACGCACACCAGGGACAAAAACTAATTAATTCTTTACAACGATTTCAGGTTACAATAGACGAAAAACTTTTATTAAATGGGTCAATCGAACTTACCGATAAACAAAATGAAGATTTATTTATCTTGGTACAAAATTATATAATAAAGTCGAAACGTTTTACTTCTTGATAACCGTACAGTCACATTTCATCTTCATTTATATTGTATTTTGATCCACCATTTGTTATTTCATTTTTTTTCTCTCGAATTAATTTGTGAAAACTAAAGTCAATTTATAATATATATTTTTGTGAAACAAATTTAGCATGCTGCTATACATGTTGAGATAAATATTGTATGTATATAGTTTAATAGGAGACAGATTAACATAAGCTCTGAGCTTGTTTACAGATTAACATAAGCTCTGAGCTTGTTTCTGAATCCTGTTTGGTATATTTGTATTGTATATAAATGTTATGTAATTTCTGAATGAAATATAGTTTATACTAAATTAGAGATGGAAAGAGTATGTGAAGATTATATTGAGTTTGCTGTAATTCTTATTAATGATTTTTTTTTACAATTTATGTCTCGTCAATGAAGATCAATAAAACCAAATTAAACAAAATTCGGCTTTCGAGAACTGTAGGGGTAATAAAGAACATTAACCTGGTCTGTAATTACCATTATAGTTGGACACTCTACACAAACTTTCATTAGATTTATAGATGTTCAACAAAAATGTTTTCATTTCTATTTAAATATCTGATTTTAGGCTAAAGGTTTCAATTATATGCATGACGGATTCGCCGATAACAATTGCCAAAAATTGTTTACAATACCAAATTTTTACATGAACCTATTGTTTGAAATAAGATTGAAACTAAAGCAAAACAACTGTCAAATCAGATGTGATATAAGTTTTACTAGATGGATCAATGTGTTACACTTTGGCTTATCATAAATAGCATGTAGTTAACAACATTTCCAAGTCAAGAGTTTGAGGTCCATGTTCTCCCCCACAAACGTTTGACAAAGTTGACTTATATTTCCAGCTGCTTCCCTTCAAAAGAAGTAACAAAATGAACCATTGTGAATGGGACTGATGTCAATTAAATTTCCTGGGCTAATTCTATTGATCAAATGAAAATCCGATTCTGATTGATTTCATTGGTTCATAAATTTGCTTCTGGTGTAGCGAAGGAGCCTATAAGCTGTCGACCAAAAACCCCTATGCTTAAATTTTTACACAGTACCTTTACAGCTCCACAGTAAGCAATTCCTTTACTTCCACCTCCTTCGAACACTAAATTTTCAAATGGATAGTCATAGTTCTGTATATTTACTTCCAAGGCTTTGAATTCAATGTCACTTAAAATAGAAGGCGCCTTTTTTAAGAGTTTCTTTGGATTTTTTCCTACAAAAGAAAAAAAACTAAAAAAAAATAAAAAAAAAAACATAAAAAATGCTTACAACCCCCCTTTTTATACTCATATAACCTGAATTATAACTGACAACAGAGGCAGACTTCAAACTAAGCTGTACGACAAACGCGATGACTTCACCTTTCTAATAGTAAACTTCCCTTTTCTTTGTAGCAACATCCCAACAGCGCCGGCATATGGAGTTTACATCTCCAAGCTCATCCGCTATTCAAAAGCCTGTGTTCGATACAGTGACTTCCTTGATAGAGCCTGTTGCTCACAAATATGCTACTTCAACAAGGGTATGTTACCCAAAACTTGAAGTCATCCCTCCAGAAGTTTTACGGTCGACATCACCATCTTGTGAACCGCTATGGGATATCTATTTCACAGATGACATCAGATCTTTCCCGTTAAAGGTTAATTGTTGTTTCATCTACCGGATTTGACATGTTCAACAAGGCGGGTGTCTTATAAGAAGCAGGAGATGCTTACTCTACCGGTGCACCTGATCTCGCCCATGTTTTTTATTGGATCCGTGTTGTTCATCTTTGTGTGTGTGTATCTTCATTTTTCTTTTCTGTGCCGTACTCATGTTGTGTCTCTGTTTCTTTTTTGTTTCCGATGTTGCCATTGTTCTTGGATTATTCGTTTTGGATTGACGGTTCGGTTCTCACTTACTTTATGATGGAATAAGAACCGTCACTCTCGTGAACCATTAGTTTTACATCAATATGGACATTTAAAGTATTTACAATGGACCAGACCTAAAGCTCACTTTTAGTAAGTAATTCAAATTTCATTAGATTGGAATGGAATTTCTCTACTTTGGATTACTATTTAACTTCCAGAATACATATCTACACATTTTCTCTTTCCAAGCTATAAGAGACAAGAATCTTTTTAAAAGAAAGTACTTGAAATTCTGACATCAGATTTAAATTGGATTGTTCCAATACAAGCTTTTGGAAGTTTGTCTACTGACTTTAGTGAAAAGAGTCAAAGCTTCACTAAGTTTGGACGACCATTTGATTTTCAGGGGATGGGGGGGGGGGCTTGGGCGATTTTGCCTGGAAAATTATTTATTTTCACGAAAATCTCGAACAAATTATTTATTTTCACGAAAATCTCGAACAAATTATTTTCACCAATGTCACATCAAATTATTTATTTACATTTGCAACAAAAGAAATTATTTATTTTCACAACAAGTAGGGTCAAATCATTTATTTTCACTGTCACAAGGATTAAATTATTTATTTACAAAAATTCTTTTTTAAAAGAAAGTACTCGAAATTCTGACATCAGATTTAAATTGGATTTGTTCCAATACAAGCTTTTGGAAGTTTGTCTACTGACTTTAGTGAAAAGAGTCAAAGTTTCACTATGTTTGGACGATCATTTGATTTTCAGGGGATGGGGGCATGGGCGATTTTGCCTGGAAACATTATTTATTTTCACGAAAATCTCGAACAAATTATTTATTTTCACCAATGTCAAATCAAATTATTTATTTACAAAAAATTTATTCTTTAAATCAAAATGAAATTATTTATTTTCACAACAAGTAGGGTAAAATCATTTATTTTCACTGTCACAAGGATTAAATTATTTATTTACGAAATAGCCCCCTCCCTGAAAGTCAAATGGTCGTTCCCCTACTTAAATTAAGGTAACAGGTACGTAAATAGCAAAGTTTCCGGATTTCGATGAAATTTTACATGCAAGTGCATCAAATGAAGCTGAATTCCAAGTTGAAATTAAATCGGTTTAGCTATTTTTATGTTTGAAATATGACCGATTGAAAAATCTATCAGTTATGTTGTTTTCATATAGAATCCATGTAAAACGTACAGAAGATAATATATGAAACGTCTTTAAATTGCGCGTTCATGAAGACGTATCCTACAATTTTTCTGCAAAAAATATATGTTTTAAACAATGACATTCCCATTTTAATGGTGTAAATTTTATATAGGGTCACCGAATTAATTTCGCCAGTATGAATAGTTGAACATAGAATAGGCACGCCAAAAATGGATTTTTTCGATAAAACCCACCGTCAAAATAGCGACGTCGTCGATAAAAGTTATGATTTTAGGCGTGATTTGAAAGATGAACATCTATTCAGCGATCTATACCGAGAAAACGAACTCGGTGACCCTAGACAAAAATTATATCAATAAAACAGAAATTTCTTTGGCAACATAATATCAATTTTTCAGAAAAATTGTAGGATATAGTTTGGAACGACGATAATTTAAAGTGAAAAATTAAAATTATTTTACGTTCATTCTAAAGCAAATTTATAACGTTCACCGGTAGAGGCGCTTATTTACGTACCTCTCACCTACCATGCAAAGCGTCATTTTGTGTCCAAACTGTACGAATGTATCCCTGTTCCATGTACTGCGGTAATGAATTTAACAATACCCTACAAAACCTATTTTCACCTGCACAAGAGGTAGATGGTAATGAGCCGAGACAAAAGACTTTATATGCCCATCTAACGGAAAAGATTTTTCACTAACATCGAATATTTGATTTCATTTCATGCCCATTTACTGTCATTTGCACACGTGATGTTATTATGTTAGTTGGAGCTATATAACTCTTCTTTCTATTTATAACATAAGGTGTATCTGTCTTTATTTCATTAAAATTTGTAATAATACGACATTATGTATTATCCATCTTGTCTCTATTTCGTCATGGCACATAATAATTGCACTATGTATAACACTGGAAGACAGTGTACACAATTCATAGGCAAACTGTAATATCTATATATATTTCTTAGATATTTATTTAAAACACCGGAAATTTCAACTTATAAAACACAAAAACTCTATCTGGTCACAGAATATTTCCATAGCAACGCAATTCAAGATATTTCTATGAAACATACAAAATGTACATACCAGGGCCTGGAATTTTACAAACAAATTCATCACAATAGCCTAGTTTAGACATTTGTTTCTCCTCCTTCAATATTTTTTTCAAGTATTTCTCCCTGGCTTTCGTAATTTTCGTTCTGGCATCATTGGACTTCACAGCTGGAACATTCTCTTCTTGGTAAGGACTTAAATATTTACCCATTACACCTGTCCAAAGATCATAAAGGTAACCGCCTATAGAGCTTGTGTCCTGAAAACAGGCAAAAACATTTAAAGAGCTGGGAGCAAACTTAAAGAATTCACTAAAAGAGAACCCAAGAAGACGCATTAAAGAATCTCTTCAATAATATTCCTGGTTCGAAAAGATGGTCATTCTGATAAATCCGAAAGGATCGCATAAGGACCGCTTATAAAGTAATTCTAGTGAGCAGATTTACTCTTGGTATTTTGTAAAACATATTTAATAACAATTTTTTTTATTGATTAACTTTAGTGTATTTGACTTTATATGTTTAAAACTGCCATTTCAATACAAAATACAAAGTATGCAATTATGACCTAAACTATGCAAGTATGGATTTTTTCCATATTGGCGTAGTTCAATATGGAATATTTCATAAATCCTCTCAACTAATCGTCTCTCGTTATGAAAACATTAAAGTAAGCCGGAAGTGTGTAAATTGTCGTCTGCTGCTAGGCAAGTCTATCAAAATAAAAAAAAATAAACAATTGATACAATTCATAAAAATAGGTAATCAACGATTACAAAGTTCGCCTCGTTATGGCTCGTTGTCGCAGCAACCAAATTTTGCCTGGATGCTGATATACTATCAAAATTGCATGCATATGCAAGGTTACCTGAACCAACAATGTATAGTAACTGAGCTATGAACTCGGATGTGTACATTAATGCAAGTCATTCACGCATAAAATGTAGGTTTAAGTGACCTAATTTTGTCTGAATGCTGAACTACCATCACAGATGCATTGACATGCACATGCAAGATGATTCTACCATGTACAGTACCTGAAATCTGATCCCTGAAATGAACTTGAATGTAAGTCACTAAAGCAGAAAATGTAGGTCAAAGTGACCCAATTTTGCCTGGATGCTGACCTCCCATCAGAGATGCATGCATGTGCAAGGTTAGATGATCATACCATGTACAGTGATTGAGATATGAACTCGGATGTAAACTCGAATGTAGGTCAATCAAGCGGAAAATGTAGGTCAAAGTGACATAATTTTGCCTGGATGCTGACTTACCATCACAGATGCATGCATGTGCAAGGTTAGATGATTGTACCATTTACAGTGACTGAGATCTGAACTCGGACATAAACTTGAATGTAAGTCACTCAAGCGGAAAATGTAGGTCAAAGTGACCTAATTTTGCCTGGATGCTGAACTATTATCAGAGATGCATGCATGTACAAGGTTAGATGATCCTACAATGTACAGTGACCGAGATCTGAACTCGGATGTTAACTTGAATGTAAGTCAGTCAAGCGGAAAATATAGGTCAAAGTGACCTAATTTGGCTTGATGCTGACCTACCATCAGAGATGCATGCATGTGCAAGGTTAGATGATCCTACCATGTACAGTGACCGAGATCTGAACTCGGACGTAAATTTGAATGTAAGTCACCCAAGCGAAAAATCTAGGTCAAAGTGACCTAATTTTGCCTGGATGCTGACCTACCATCAGAGATGCATGCACATGTACAGTTAGATGATCATACTATGTATAGTTACTGAGATATGAACTTAGAAGTAAATTTAAATGAAAGCCACTCAAGCGGAAAATGTAGGTCAGAGAAACCTAGTTTTCTTCGAGGCTGTGAGATAGCCCGAGATGCACTTGCATGCCAAGTTTGATGACCCTATCCTGCATAGTTACCAAGATATATACCCGGACGTAGACGCGGACGAGGACGCCGGGGGTACTCCAATGGTCCCCCTCAACTTCGTTGAGGCGAACTAAAAATGAAGTTAATCAATAAAGGTATCATTGTGTAATGTTTTTCATATTGTCACAGTTATAGATTTCTCGGTAAGTCACATTTGCCTTCGGCTTACGCCTCAGGCCAATATGGCTCACCTCGGATCTATAACAATGCCAATATGAAAAACATTACGCAATAATACTATAACTTTTCCTAGTATAGCATGTTTTCATTTGTGGTGTAGAGTACATAAGACACAGAACTCTCGTAAAAGAAGCGAAATCAGACATTTATAGAGAATATTTCACTAGTAAAACACCGTATATTCTAGGCTTAAAGAATAATAGCTCGTATCATGTAAAACACGATTAAGTATAGCCAGGCTTAAACCAGTTAAGGACACTAAAGCAGACACTTACAGAACTATTTGGTATCCTTTAAAACACATATCAGTGAAAACTTGAATGATAGTTCGTAAAACTTGTAAACACATAAAAGTAACCGGTTATAAATTCATTCCTTGTTTAACTATACATGATGACCTGTAGAACACCGAGAACATGTAAGATATGCGCAAAGAACTGCAAAGCATTATTAATAGTAGTGAATCATTCAAACGAATACGCTTTACGTAGAAATACTGCAATTTTGGAATAGTTTCACCATAATTCTATGCATTCATTGAACAACATACAAGAAGAATGCATGACTTGTACATTGCAGGCCTGGACTTTTATGTTACGAGATTTATCAAAGTGTAAAAATCGCCATATTGTTACTGGTCTTGACTTGGTTGCGGCAATGTATATAGAATTATGGAAGTTTTGTTTTAAATACAAAAAATATTGTCGAAAATAATTGACGAGCCTACTTGTGGGCGAGTCTATTATTTGAGACAATAT
The DNA here is from genome assembly GCA_002080025.1 of Modiolus philippinarum. Taxonomy (NCBI): domain Eukaryota; kingdom Metazoa; phylum Mollusca; class Bivalvia; order Mytilida; family Modiolidae; genus Modiolus; species Modiolus philippinarum. Next base: position 153,667 of record MJUU01008304.1, read on the forward strand.
TTGAAGTATTAGAAACAAGACTTCTACAAAATGTGTTATTCTTTTTATCGGTAATTAATTAAATCCTTTGATAGAACATTTTTTTTCAGGGGTAGTTAAACTTAGCAATTTTATTGAAATGTGCATCAGTCTGGAACTCTTATTCGGGACGACTATTCCCACAATATTAATGCTAAATTTATTTTACTTTGCACAGTGATTATGCATGGATCGAAGATGTGCATATTGTCATGGTTCAGATTTTGGTCAAAATTTGTGATTTTGAAGGGTAGTTGAACTTGGCCATTTTATCGAAATGTGTGTTCTGGACCTGTTATTCCGGACAACATTTCCCATTGTATTAAAGTCACGGTTATATTAAGCGCTTAGAAATTGGATGTTCATGTTTATATTCAACTATAGGTACATCTTATGTGTCTTACAGACACAAAAGAGTAGCTAAATTTTATCCAAAACTGGAATATAAACACACAGGGAAAACTTGGATGTTGGCAGCGGGGGCATTTACTCTCTCTAGTTGAAACTCAAAATTTCGACTTTGAAATCAAAATTTCGATTTTACAGAAAAAAAATCGGTAACTCGGAATATTGATCTTTTAAGTAAAAAAAATTGAGATTGTAAAACTCCAATTTGTCGAAATTTCGAGTTTAGAAAAGTCACCATTTTGAGTTTTTTAAAGTTGAAAATTTGAGTAAGAAAGTTCGAAATTTAAAACTTTGGAAACTTCTTATGCCCCTATAATGCTTCCGTATTTTTCAAATCCTTACGCATTAAGAGGATATAGTTTAATCAAAATGAATAATATTTTTACCTTTTTTCCTCAACAAATAAGGTGAATTGGAAATTGAAAAAGAATGAAAAGAAGAATTTTAACACATGATGAAATAACCCCCATTAGGTGCCTTCTGCATATTTCGACAACTTACGTCTCTTTAGTGAAGATAAAAAATTCAAATCTAAAATGTCGTGAAATAAGAGTTTTTAAGAAATAATTATTTTTGAACTCAGTGAATGCCAACAATTGAAATTAAAACTATTGGAACTGGCCATCGACATTTATTGTGATTAGTGTAATACGTATTGTCACATCACTTCAGATTCTAGTTTTAATTTGTACACGGATAATTTTTCAATGACATCAGGATGACATTCCAACAAAAAATAAATTCCTGTGATATAATTACACCTGTGTATGGCATATCTTATGAAAAAGAAAGGAAATGGGGTAAATGTCAAGGAGACAACATCCCATATCTAGGTTAAAACGACCAAAAAAAAAAGCATCTAGGGGTCACCGTACGGTCATTAACACACATTGAGGAACCTCACCATATAGCAAGCCCTAAATGCCCCCCCCCCCCAAAAGGGGGAGGGGTAAAAATGTGAATAAATCAATGGAAACAAACCACATCCAATAACACGAATATCAAGAAACTAAAATTTCATAAGAAGACAAGGACAAGCCAATGACCAACATATTCTTGACTTGGGACAGGCGCAAAAATTGCGGTGGGGTTAAACTTGTTTTCTTGGATCCAAACCCTCCCCCTATGTGTGGTGAATGGCTGAAAAATAAATAAAAAAAGACTCACAGTAAAAATCAAACTAGAAAAAAGTCCAACTTATCAAGACGAGTACCCTTACAATGAAGTATAAAAAACATGAAGACAATACACACGGGTACTGTCCGGACAAACGCTCGCAGTTACTGACAGCTAGCTAAGGACATGATTTCCGTTATCTATGATTTCAAGACTTCTAACATATGAAACTTCAATTAAAATACTTATAAATAGATTTAGTATAAGAACATCATCAATTATGAAAGAAGGACGTGATATTGTGCAATGCCAAATACTACCGGTATGAAAAATTGTTTAAATTTAGTTATGGTGAAAAGCATTCAGGAGCTGATCAATATTTTTGCAAACAAAAACCAGAAGTAAAGATTTAACAACAATGCTGTATTTTTATCCTTTATGAATAAGTTTGTTATACGGAAGAAGATTATTTTTAAAAGAAAATTACCGTACTAATACGTTGAAATTCAAAGAACTAATGAACAGTAGAAATCCTTCAGACTTAAACAATCTGTAAATTATTACGCATTATCAACAAAAAAGTGGAATCTCCTGGGTAACCAGAACTTAAAGCTTTATTTTATCTATACAACTTATTGTTAACACTCATATTACTCTTACCTCTACATTCGTATGTAATCATGTTTTATATTTGTTTCATTTGTATGCTCTCTGTACCATTGTATTTTGGTTTTGGAGAATAAAAATATAAAAAAGTAATAGGTTTGGAAGGACAATTTTTGAATTAATACGCTTTGAAAGTGATATTTCCATAGAAGTTTGGATGTGAAATGCCCTGTTGTATAAGAGCTATGATAACCTTTTTGATTGTTGGATTTAAATTATGCCAGACATTCGACTTCTTTACAAGTCAATGATAAACAAGTTAGGCCAAACCAATTTAATTCATTTAATTCTGTGTTTGGTGTAAACTTTATTTTTGAAATGGAGGAGGGTGAGAGGCAAAAAAAAAAAAATATATATTAGTTTGAAAATAACACATTTTGATGTCATGTCAACAATGTTCATTAAAAGTCAGTTTACAGGATTAAATAAATCTAGTGATGTTTTTTTTTCAATTTTGCTCATTTCACTTTATGTTTGTTCTTTTAAACGGTTTTCTTTTTCAAATATATACTTGTTGTCTCCGTAATTGATTATTAAACTACCATTTTAGTTGCAAGAAACGCAAAACATTCCTTGTTTGTTTTCAGGAAAATCACACATTTTCAATGCGCGCGTTGACGCCAAACATAGAAATAACTTATATATGTTTTTGTGAAATTATTTGATCTTGGGAAGTCTTACCTCCATTCTGTGGCAATTTTATTACCCGTGCCTCATTCAAGTTCAAGTTTACTTCGTTGTGTTACGAATCAATAGTACACGTGTACATTTTTTAATCTTATAAAGACCATAATTTTGATTACATATACATATCCCCCTGTTTATAAAATCCGGGTCACTTCATCCGGGTATACAGATTGATCTTCGAATGAGTATTTAGCTTTAAGGCGTTTCCTATGATAAGATTCGACAATTGTCACTGGGTTCGAAGTGCGACGCAAGAATTTGCCATTGTGAATAATGGTACACGTTGTTGTTTGCTTCGGCATACTGCATTTTATAATTTTTCCAACCCGGTATAGGATATAAAAAAAATAAAGAGAGCATTTTCATTATATTATATAACTCAAACTTCCCGTGTGGTAACGGATATTTCGGTTTTTGGTTACTGATGAATATTTATGTTTTTATTTAAGGTTCAGGATTGTTTATTTTTATTTTTATTATGGCACATTTCTTTTTTTTATTTTTGCGCAATCAATTATTCAACAAATTATGCTTCGATTATTAGATCTTGCCCAACATATTATTTCGTGAGAGACAATTTAACATCAGACTCTTTCTTCGTGAGCAGCGCGCGTTATCTCATTCTGATTTTTACGCAATTATTTTTCTTTTTATTTTTGAAAAAAATAATAACGCAATATATTCCCAAATACTTCAGTTTTCTTTGAACTCCTTGCTAAAATGTTTTTGGCTAAAATCAGATTGAACATAATTTCCATAAAAAGAATGCCAGACTCACTTGCAGTTTAATTTTTTTCTCGGTATAATCGTTTGTCGAAAGGTTATTTCATTCACACTAAGACCGTCTTTGGGGGATGATTTGTATTGTTTGGAGCTTCGAATAAGAAGGTATTCTCATGTTATTCGCCGAACATTCATTTTTGTATTAGAAATGTCAAAAGGTAAACTTAACGAGTAAAGAAATCAATCGTTTAAAATGTGTGAGATAGCCTTGGAATTGGACTGACGGAAGGAGTTCTGTTTGGCACCCAAAAATGAATTTTGAATGTCTATTCCGTCTCCCAAGTGAAAAGTGTGTACATTCAGTTAAATAAAACTTGAGTTATATCAGGCAATAATGTAATTTGTTGAAAAACGAAATTTTAATAAGGTTTAAATGAATAAAACCTATATAGATGTACATTCTTTTTATACGCCCGTCGAAAGACGGACGTAAGTAGTAGTGAATCTCATCTCTTTGGGCCCATAAGGCCAATGTTAAATTTCATTTTTCCATCCCCCGTGCAATCAGCCGTGACTTATACTTTCAGACCAGTCTTCCATCGTCCTGAACGTAGAGCACCGCAAACGTAGTGTAGCTGTGTGAGAGTAGTGGGACGCGAGGGGACGTTGTTTTCAATACTTCCCTACCCATTCCATAACTTATTTAGTTTTTATGTACTTATTGTCTTGTTTTGTATTGTACCATAACTTCTTATTTTTCTGTTCATGGTACAGATTTTCTATTGTTGTTTTTCCGAATAATCTCCCTCTTCTTATTTTTTTCTGTGTCTCCGTCTTGTGTTGTGTTCTCCATTGTACTTATCTTAGTTTTGTATGTTCTCAACCCCTCATCTGGCTTTATTTGTCTATTTTTGCCAGCCGTTACTTTATACTTCTTTAGAATTCACCTCTTAAGAATGTCTATATCGATAAAACCCAAGCCTTTATATGTGTTTCCATTTTCTGTTTTCAATACATGTTTTCAATCGTTGCAATGATAAACAACAAACTAATATCAGTTCTATATTTTATTTTACATATACAATGAGTATACAAAGTTATCTACACTGAGAATAGTCATTCTGACACTATCTTTAATCTCATGGCAAGACCGTTCAGTTGTCCATTACGGGATAGTCTAATCTTTCAAAATCCATAAGGTCTAGTGCTGTAGTCGTCCATGGCAACTCTTTTATCGAACACGATCCTGTAGTCTTTGTCTTGCTGTAACGTTAACAACCTTATCTTATCCCTGGCTATTTTGTAATCGTCTTTTACGGTCCTCACGGAATCCTTGTTGTTTGTGATCATATCCTTTATGGTATCGTAGTTGATTGTGAGGGAGTTCTTGTAGTTGAGAGTGATTCCTCGCACTTTACATATGGTCGTATTTCCTAATCTATCGGGTGTGGCTAATTTGTAGGCATAGTTCTTCGGTCCTCCAATGACGAACTCTGTAATCTTGTTGTCGGGTACTTCGTCCGTAAGATCTCCCAAGTAGTCTCCTAATTCGGGTTTCCACTCTCCAGGTTGAGATGTATAAACAATGGGATCGGTATCGGCGTATAAGGCGCGGGTGTTCAACTTCTCCAAGTAACTATACAACTTCAGTCTCGCTTGGGCGGTGGTATAAGCGGCAATGACAACGTTAGTACGTCCAGACTCTTCGACGAACTCGTCTTTATACTGATATCTCATTTCCACCATTTCATCGCTGACGAAATAGATACCCATGACGAAAATTTGGTCACTGGTTAGAATGTCAACGTATTCTGCAGGATCACACACGTATTTGATTTGGGGAAGGTTGCTTCTCTGGCCGAATTTACCCCAGAAGCTATTCAACATTAATTTGGCTAAAGCTCGTAGTCCCGGGTTCTTCTTAATATTGTGATAGTCTAACAATATTCCTTCCTTTTCATGGTACTCTCTTATATAGTTATGTTTGTCTTCTTCTGTATGGCACCATTCAGGCCACCCACTGGCTTCCTGCTTCATTTTTAAGAAGGTATTCACATACTCGGTAAAGAGTCCTCCTGTCTTGGTTGTTGGGTCGTATGTTCCGTGTCAAAGTGCCACACTTCGTATATCTGCTGAATAATGTATCCATGTTCCTCGGCTTTCTTGACTTCGTCTATAACCCAAGTTCCAGTCAATGCTCGTTGCTCATCGGTATGCTCACACGGTGTCTGTTGATGAGTTTCGGCACAAGTTTTACACAACGTAAAAAGTAACTTGTTATTTGTTTTCGACGGAAGCACTGGGATGTAGAGTCCTCTCGGTGGGATGACTTTACACTTGATGAGTCCTTCGTATTGTTGTATATTCTGGAAGTTTTCCGTGATAATCTCGGGATGTCCCACGGGTATTTTTCCGGTCTTGTTGACGTAAAGATACAGTGAGGTGACGTCTGCATACGATATGTCCTGTTTCTGTTCATACAGTTTAAATGCTTCGGTATGTCCACCAAAAAAGGCGTCTCTAGGTTCTAAGGGAGAAACTATGACATTTTGTTCCACAAATCTTTTCAAGTGGTCGTTTTCTTGAACTTCTCGGTCGAACTCACATTCCCATTTGCCTATGTAGGTGTAGCCTTGCTCTTCCAAGTAACGTTTCTTCTCCAAAGTGCGTTGATGCAGATCACCCATAGTCATGCCGTTGACTGGGTTTACTGTACTGCCACTATAAAAGTGTAAGCAGCCGTGCCAGAACTTCCCGTTAAACTCCAATACGTATTTCCCGTTTTCGTTCTCGTAGTATCCGTCCACTTTATAGGGTCCGATTTGTTTTTCCCCTCTATTTCTTGCATGTTGTATGTTGACTCCTTCTGTTGCCGATAGGTATTTGATCCATTGCATGGCCTTAATAGAATGATTTTCCTCTGGATGGTATCCTTGAGCTGGAATAATACCGATGGTATCAGGCTGGAGAAATTTCTGTCTGAATACCAAGTTGCAAGCGGATGCTATCGTGATACATTGTTGGAATGGATCGATTCCTCCCTGTCCTTCGGTGGTTGTCATCTCCAGGAACAGCTGTCTGAACGTTAAGCAGGCTCTTCTCAAGATGTCTACGTCCGAGCGGCAGTAACTCAATAGTTCATCTGTGAAATCGAATCGTTGTCGGTAATTGGTCTGGTACCATTGTGAAAACGTAGCTCTCTTCTCAGGTTTCATTGCGTCTGGGTTGTAGTAGTGTATGCCCGGTAAATGGTCGAGTACGGCTGATTGGTTTTCCTTCCTATTAAATAAATGAGGGAAATATCCTTTCTTCAATTCGGTCAATCCAAACATCTTAGGCAGTTCGGCTAAAGCCACGGGTAAAAAATTGATTGAGTCTATCATCCGAATGCGACATCCGGGGACTTCAATGTACATGTTCTTGGTTCCGTTTGCTATGATCGTTGGCTTCACTCCTTGCTGATACAAATACCCCAGTAAAGGTATTGAGTCGTAGCTTTTGAAGTTGTGTGCGATGCCGGTAGCTCCTTTGTTGTTTCCGGATAATAACCATTTGCAAAACTGTGGTATTGGGTCCGGTAAATACTAGTTCGTTTTTTCCCACATTCTTCACAGGACGTGTGTTCATGAATTCTGTAATCCATGCATGTTAAACAGACTTTGTGTACAACACACAGATTAGGCTGGTGCTCGGAGGCTCCACACTTCATGGATAAACAATTGGCGCACTTGTCGTTGTCGTCTGGATTGTATCCTTGATCGCACTGGACAAGGTCGTCTT
>MJUU01008305.1:3815-19475 GCA_002080025.1 Modiolus philippinarum
GCTAGGTGGCGTCTATTAGGCCTTGGACTCAACTACCTGCTATATCAATGCCAACGTGGAGAAACGTCAGGAAGGGTCCATCCGCACTTTTTGAAATTGGTCCATATCAGATTTTTTCAATATACTCTTATAGGGTACCGTCCGAATTTTGGACCGGAAATTTTTCGTACGGGTCTAGGGGTTCTAGGCTAGATGGCGTTCATTAGGCCTTGGACCCAACTACCTGCTATATGATTGCCAACGTGGAGAAACGTCAGCAAGGGTCCATCCGCACTTTTTGAAACTGGTCCAGATGTTCACTATACGCTTATAGAGTACCGTCCGAATTTCGGCCCGGAAATTTTTCGTACGGGTCTAGGGGTTCTAAGCTAGGTGGCGTCTATTAGGCCTTGGACTCAACTACCAGCTATATCAATGCTAACGTGGAGAAACGTCAGGAAGGGTCCATCCGCACTTTTTGAAATTGGTCCATATCAGATTTTTTCAATATACTCTTATAGGGTACCGTCCGAATTTTGGACCGGAAATTTTTCGTACGGGTCTAGGGGTTCTAGGCTAGATGGCGTTCATTAGGCCTTGGACCCAACTACCTGCTATATGATTGCCAACGTGGAGAAACGTCAGCAAGGGTCCATCCGCACTTTTTGAAACTGGTCCAGATGTTCACTATTAAGCTAGTGTAATTCAATTTCCATAGGCGTCAATTGTAACATATCCGACTTTTACAACTTTATCTGTCCTTTTTTCTCCAAAAAATGTCATTTCCCACGACGAAGAATAATCACTGTAAATTTCAACTACAGAAACTTATATGTTGCCATTGGTTTTCCGTTCTTAATTTTGACCTCTAGGTAATTACCCGAAATTTTGAAGAAAATTGCGTGTATTTAATGTAAACTAGAAACGCCTCTTTTTCAGATTTTTTTAAAATTATTTTATTGCAAATAATAAAGTTGTATTTTATAGTTTTAAATACAGTATTTATTAAAAAAAATAATAAATAACAGAAATCAATTACATCCAATCAGTGGGCTGGCAGTCCGATTACCGAGCTGTAGATTGGATGGCCAAAAAGATTCCAATGTAATGTTCTGCTTATTACACTTTTTTTACTGTAAATGGTAATGAGATATTATATTTTAAATGCACATTGATAAAGAATATCAGTTTTTTTTATTATTATTATTTTACCTGCACTCTGTGATATAATCTCAAAATATTTTATATAGGTGAGTTTATCTTGCTAAAATTCGGGTCTAAGGATTTTTTCTTATTGTCGGGTTTACTTCCTTTTTCAAACAAATCTGACCAATACAGATGCTTAAATTTGTTTACGATTCTGGGCTGACAGAATATTTTTGTAGCCTTCAATTATACTATCTAATAATAAGTTTCGTATGTTTGTGCAAATAATTTAATTGTGGGGAGATCTATCATAGTTATTTTTAGCTGAAATTGATGATGGGTAGAACGCGGACCTCGAAGAAGACACCCCAAAGTCAACCATGAAAACGGCCTTTAATTCAATTTTTATTTGAAAACTGTTTTGCCATATAATTTTTGAGCTTTTGTATAGTTCATGCAAAATGTCCAAGTATTTGACCGAACGCACCAATTCTTATTGGCGGATGGGGTATTGGCGGATAGCGGTTATTGGCNNATGACCTAGGATTAAGAACGACCTTGGAGCAGGCTGGAAAGGTGTTTTGTGGCGGTTATATCGCAGCGTTGAATTAAAACTGTGCATTTGTTGCAGTTTATTTAGTATTATGTCGTTTTATTCTTCTGTAAGTAGCAGTAGGAGTAGTCGATGTAGGACAGTTATATTTTGATCCAGCATTATTATACAGTATCTTCTCTAGAATATGGATAACCATGCCGTTGTTTATTCCTCTTGCATCAGAGAATACGTATGACTCGCAGAATTGTTTGCACTATTTTTTCAAAAGTATGTGTGTGTGTGTGTACAGGTGTTATGGCAACTCGAAATATAGTTTTCTGTATTTTTCTAAAGAGAGCAGAGTCACTGGGAATTCGTATGGAGGGCTAAATTTCCTGCCCCTACCAATTTATCTCCCTCTCAAATGGCAATCAAAACGCTTTGTCCCAGTTGTCCCCTCCATCATTATTTCTTTCTATTTTACTTATACTGATATAGCTGAAATATTGCTCACTGCACGTCAAAATCTAACTAATCAATCAATCATTGAATCGAAATATAGTTACAACTCTAAAAGGTAAATTGATGCCCTTTATCACACCGTACAACCGCGTTGTATCATTTTGAGCAAAATCTGCAAGTTACGGTCAAAATTGATATAAACAATAAAAGGCGTTGATATACCAAGGTTATTATATCTTTATTTGCCTTTTGTTTCTCTGTATTTCTGAGTAAAAAACAATAATTTAACTTCAAATAGATCAAAGTCTTTATACAATAGATTATTTTTGCTTTCTTTATCATATGTAAAGACATATTTTGATTAATCTAACGCTGAAACAGAAAAAAAAATATTTTCAACTTTTTAATGCAAATACTTCCCAATATCGTATTGAATTGAAAATTAATTTTAGTTTGCGTGATATATCATTCATTTGTCTTACTTTTGATATATGAATATGTCATTATCGAGAAAACTGCGTTCAAATGGAGGTAGTCAGAGAAAAAATGATACCTACAAAGGTAGTCAAGGACGTTAAAAACCTCCCAGTCAGTCAAAAATGATACGATAAAAATCTACTCCATTTACATACAGGATACGATACAGCGGGAAATCTAGTGGTATAAAATTATCTCCCTTCTAGAAAAGCTCTTCTTTCTTATCAAAATAAGAGCATGGCGACGAAAGTAAACAACCGACAAATTGTTAAGATTAAAAAAAGAAACAGACGAATACAATATTTAGTTCAAACGTCATTCAATTACCAGACCTTTGCTCTGTAGGGAAAAATGATTAAACTTGTCCATGAGAAGGATTGATACGAGAATTTCTTAAATAATGTCGTGATAAAAATATTGACAGACTGGTAAAAATCAATTGCTATCGGGTGTTAAAATGCATGTACCCTGACAAAATTTTACGTACAGATAGATTTTTTAACATACATCATTTATAGACCACTTTAGTGACGATTACTGCGTAAGAAACGATGTCATCCAAAAGGTCTTTCGTTGTTGCTAAGAAAATTATGTTGTCCTGAAACAGCGCCATTTAATTTTGATACCCGGTAATCATCATCACAAGATTTCATTGGTTCAATGGTCAAGTCTACGTATCGATCAGGAAAAATAGGCGTGTCTTCATTGAAAGAAACCACTTGTATGAGTGAGTAGTAATCGATTTTGTAAACAAAAATGGAAAGTAAAACAGCGAAATATCGTCTTTTTTTTAATTTATTGTATCTGAACCGCTACATGTACCCTGCCGAAAATCGGCACATGAAAAGATGATTATTTAAAGAAAAGGCATATTTTTTCTGGTCAATGTCAGGCTATAAGAAACGGTACGATCCACAAGTCTCTATAAGAGGAAAATTATCAAAAATATCATTTTTCTTCTAAAATATGCAAAAAAAATCAATCAAAAACTGTTTGTCATTTGTATATATAGAAGTCTGTCATATGCACATGAAAAAGTAGAATATTTTACATTATAAGTAACTTTTAAAGCACCTAACAACAGACCTAAACAATGTAATCGACTTTTTTATCTTTTCTAAACGAGAGCTCACATTCTTTTGTTTAAATACCACTGGATATTGGACTGGATAAAAATCTGTGCAATGATACGATTAAAATTGTTTCATTTAAAGAGTCCTATCTAATATTTCTAAAATTATTAGTTTAAAGTAACAAGCTGACCGGCTACTCTCTTTGTTTCGGGTTTCTTGTTGAATAGAATAGAATCTGGTAAGGACAGAAAACACTTAGGTAAACAAAGACACGGAATGTGCAGTATAAAAATACAGTTTTGTGTGAGGTTAAGCTGGGTTTGTGTACCACTTTGTATTGGTATTATTTCTGTTCATGCAGATCCAGATTCAATAAGGAGTATCTCCCCCTCACACAAAGCTGCCTTCCTCTGGTTTTGGCTTTCCATTAAGATCATATCTGTCAAATTTTAAACATTTCTGGGTTTATGGTCTTCCAACTGCTTTGATTTTATCTGTACTGAAGACACATGGGTAGTCGAATTGGCCATATTCAGAAACTACATTTACAGTAAGTTCTATATTGATTCATTTATTATCAGCGGGTCGATGCCCCTGCTGGTGGACTGTTAGTCATCAAGGATATTCAGCAGCCCAGTAACCAGTACTTTGGTGCTTACCAGAGAGCCGATCTTATTTCGAAACTTGCAATATATAAAATGTTTGTAAACACCCAATCATATGGTCTATTGTGAGTTAGGAGCTTACTCACTGTACACATAAGTGCATTCTAGTATCATAAAGTTTTGGGCGAATATGGTTTGTGGAAAGCATGCAAAATTGTCATCAAAATTGTATAGATATTAGGGACCGACCATTTAACCTGAAGGGGGTGGGGGTTATGTTTTTTTTCTAAAAAAAAATATTTTGGATCTGATTTTATGTGAAAAAAATATTTTGGCTGCCAAAATGATGAAAAAAAAATTTCTGAAGGAGGCTTTCTGCCTAAAAAAATAATGTTAATTTTGAAAAAAAATATTTTGTTGATACACGTGCAAAAAATAAATAATTTATTTCTGTCCAGAAAAAAAAAACCANCCCCCCCCCCCCCTTTCAGGTTAAATGGTCGGTCCCTTATCATAAAAGATATTCTCAAAATGAGTATAAATGCTCATGAATAACAACAATTTTAACATTTTAAATAATTCTTGATACGGAAATTTATGGCAGTCTAAAGCAATTTCAATACACAGTTACTATGTACTATAAAACAACGAATCAATGAACAGTGTGAGCAAAAATGGAGCTTCGATATTGATAAAGGTGCGTCTTATAAATTCTTTAAGGACACTTTGCAGTTTCGAAAATACCGAGATATTTTACTATATAAAGGTGTGCTTGTCTTCTCTTAAGCCTTTTGCACCATGGAGGCACATAGACCAGTAATAACACTTCTCCAACGGGGTCGGTTCTGGGCCATTCTAACCAGGTCGTTCCATCTGTACCCCTGAGCATCCATTTCGGCTTGTAAGTTTCTCCGCCAGGTGTTTCTTGGTCTTCCAACTTTCATTCTTCCTTGGGGAATCCATTGAAGTGCTTGCTTTGTGATTGAGTTGGGTGGTTTTCTAAGAGTGTGTCAAATCCACCTCCATTTCCGCTTTGTTAGTTCTACTTCTATGGGCTACTGTTTGGTTCTCTCCCATAGATCGGTATTTGTGATTTTTTTGTGGCCATCTGATCTTTAGAATTTGCCGTAAACATTTGTTAATGAAAACTTGAAGTTGATTTGATATATCTTTAGTTGTTTTCCATGTTTCGCAGCCGTACAGTAGGATGGTCTTGACATTTGAATTAAATAGTCTGATTTTGGTGTTTAAGCTGATGTTTCATATTTTCCAAATTGTTGTCATCATTCTAAAAGCTGTTCTCACTTTCCCTATACAACATTTAATATCTTGTTCTGATCCTCCTTTTCTGTCAATTACACTTCCAAGACATGTGAAGGTGTCGACTTCTTCTAGATGAGTTGATTTCACTTCCAGGTTAGCAAGACTGTTTGTATTTGCCTTTAATACTTTTGTTTTCTTTGTGCTTATGATAATCCAGTCTCTGCTGCTCTCTGTTCTATTTCTGACAACTTATCCTTCATCTGTAGGTGGTTGTGAGACAGTAGTGCGATGTCATCAGCAAAATCTAAGTCGTCTGGTTGTTCTGTCAGTGTCCATTTGAATTCCATTTCTTCTATTTGTGGTGGTCTCTCACATGATCCAGACAACTGCCAGTAGGAATAAGAATGGTGACAATAAACATCCCTGTCGAACCCCAGTTGTAATGTCAAAGGAATCTGTAAGTTGACCTTCATGCATTATTCGGCTCTTCATCCCTGTGTATGTGTTCTTCATGATGTTAATGAGTTTCTCATGAATTCCGTAATGGCCCATTAACTTCCACAAAACTGATCTATCTAAACTCCGACCTGCCGTTTGGTGTGGGGTTTCCTCTTATGGTGACTATGAGTTGTTATTAGTCCCCTTTGGATCATTGTCCCTTTGACACATTCCCCGTTTCCCTTCTTTTTTCTATCAAATGCCTTTTGATAGTCAATAAAAACAACAAAAAATGATGTATTGAATTCCAGTGATTACTCCAAGATGATACGTAAGGTGGTATTTGGTCAGAATATAATCTGTTTTCGAGAATTCCCGCTTGATTGTATGACAGCTTCTGACTGACAGCCTTCTTCATACGTTCCAAAATTATTCTGTTTAAAACTTTTCCTGGTACTGATAAAAGCATTATTCCCCTGTAGTTATCACAGATGCTGAGGTCGCCTTTTTTCGATAGCTGTACAAGATGTCCTTCCTTCCAGTCTTGTGGTATATCTTCCTCTCTCCAGGTGGTACAGAATCTGTGTTGATGTTTCTCTGTCTGCTTTAAGAATATCTGCCGGTATATTATCTGGGCCTGGTGCTTTGTTATTTTTCAATGTGTTGATGGCTTTGGTGATTTCGGCTGGTTGGTTGGTTGCAGTTGATTGGTAACATGTCTCTAGATGGTTGTATATCTGCATGTTGTGGAGGTTGCTGTTGGTTTAACACCTCTTTGAATGAAATGTTCAACCCATCTTTTCATTTGCTCCTCAGTTGTTATACCCCCGCTACATAGTAGTGGGGGTATACTGGTTTACCTCCGTTCGTTCGTTCGTTCGTCCGTTCGTCCGTTCGTAACCACACTTTTCTCAGCAACTACTTTACAGAATGAAACCATATTTTGGCAAAAGCTTTCTCATGATGGTCCGATGTGTATATACAGATTTCAAGGTTACCGCATAAGTACTTCCTGTTTGCCGAGACTTCATTGTTTTTTCTATTGTTGTACAGCATATGGAATATTTCGTCGCAATTTTTTCTGAAACTGTAAGTGGGTTTCAATTGTTGTTATGCACAGAGCTTCCTTATGATCCAATTTATCGTGTATTCGGATTTCAAAGTTACGCCGTAAGCACTTCCTGTTTGCCGAGACGTCATTGTTTTTCATTGTTGTACAATATATGGAATTTTTCGTCACAATTTTTTCTGAAACTATAAGTGGGATTCAGTTGTTCTTTTGCACAGAGCTTTCTTATGGTCCAATCTATCGTGTATTCCGATTTCAAGGTTATGCCGTAAGCACTATCTGTTTGCCGAGACATCATTGTTTTTCATTGTTGTACAATATATGGAATTTTTCGTCACATTTTTTTCTGAAACTGTATGTAGGATTAAATTGTTGTTTTGCACAGAGCTTCCTTATGGTCCAATCTATCGTGTATTCTGATTTCAAAGTTAAGTCATAAGCACTTCCTGTTTGCCGAGACATCATTGTGTCTCATTGTTGTACAATATATGGAATTTTGAATTTTTCGTCACAATTTTCTTCTGAAACTGTAAGAGGGATTCAGTTGTTGTTATGCACGGAGCTTCCTTATGGTCCAATCTATCGTGTATTCCGATTTCAAGGTTATGCCGTAAGCACTTCCTGTTTGCCGAGACGTCATTGTTTTTCATTGTTGTACAATATATGGAATTTTTCGTCACAATTTTTTTCTGAAATTGAAAGTGGGGTCCAATTGTTGTTTTGTACAGAGTTTCCTTATGGTCCAATTTATTGTGTATTCGGATTTCAGGGTTAAGTCATAAGCATTATCTGTTTGCCAAGACATCATAGTTTTTCATTGTTGTACAATATATGGAATTTTTCGTCACAATTTTTTCTAAAACTGTAAGTGGGGTTCAATTGTTGTTTTGCACAGAGCTTCCTTATGGTCCAATCTATGGTGTATTCGGATGTCAAGGTTAAGTCATAAGCACTTCCTGTTTGCCGAGACGTCATTGTTTTTCATGTTGTACAATATATGGAATTTTCCGTCACATTTTTTTCTGAAACTGTAAGTGGGATTCAATTGTTGTTTTGTACAGAGCTACCTTACAGTCCAATTTATTGTGTATTTTGATTTCAAGGTTATATCTTAAGCACTTCCTGTTTGCCAAGACATCATAGTTTTTCATTGTTGTACAATATATGGAATTTTTCGTCACAATTTTTTCTAAAACTGTAAGTGGGGTTCAATTGTTGTTTTGCACAGAGCTTCCTTATGGTCCAATCTATGGTGTATTCGGATGTCAAGGTTAAGTCATAAGCACTTCCTGTTTGCCGAGACGTCATTGTTTTTCATGTTGTACAATATATGGAATTTTCCGTCACATTTTTTTCTGAAACTGTAAGTGGGATTCAATTGTTGTTTTGTACAGAGCTACCTTACAGTCCAATTTATTGTGTATTTCGATTTCAAGGTTATATCTTAAGCACTTCCTGTTTGCCAAGACATCATAGTTTTTCATTGTTGTACAATATATGGAATTTTTCGTCACATTTTTTTCTGAAACTGTAAGTGGGGTTCAATTGTTGTTTTGCACAGAGCTTCCTTATGGTCCAATCTATCGTGTATTCAGATGTCAAGGGTAAGTCATAAGCACTTCCTGTTTGCTGAGACATCATTGTTATTCATTATATCATTGTGTTTATACTTGTATTGTGTCCTTACCTGTATTGTGTCCCTATACAATTAAATTTGCACTTGCCACATTGATTCAGGGTTCAGTGATTCAGTGAGCGGGGGTATATCAGGCTGCCATTGGGTGCCAGCTCTTGTTTTCAGTGTGTTCCCATCTTTCTCCTTTACTGGTCTGTCAACTTTATTTGATTTGTTTAAATTCTGATGTTATCATACAACCCCTTAATGTTGTTTTGCTGGCTGCTTCTTCTGCTTCCAAGGTCTTATTGATAAATTGATAAATTCTCGCTTATCTCGTCTAGCACTATTCTTCGAAGCTTTTTCTGTCTTAGAGTACTCCTTTTGTGCTTTTTGCTTTGCTGTCATTGTCTTGCTGTTGTTCAAGGCTTATTTCATTTTTTTTCTTTTGTCAACTTTTACCAGTGTCTCCGGTGATACCCATTCTTGATGTTTCCTGTTTCGTTCTCCGGCTGTTGCTTCGCATGGTGAAATAAACACTTCTTTAACTTCTTTCCAATAACCCTCTGGTGGCAGTTGATCAACACCCCTGCTGTTCAGGATTGCAAACCGGTTTCTAATATCAATCCTGAATTCTTCTAGTTTTCCTTTGTTTTTCAGTTTTGAGACGTCGTATCTTTTAATGGCCTGTCCTTTGTTTCCATGAAGCGTCTGCACCTTTTTTGACTCTCATGTCTTGAAGGCTTCGTCTGAACCTTCTTGAAATACAGACATGGTCTATTTGATTTTCTGTTCTCATATCTGGAGAAACCCATTTTGCTAGGTGGCATGATTTGTGTGAAAAAACTGTTCCTCCAATGAGCAGGTTGTACGTAGCACAAAAACTAGCAAATAATTCCCCGTTCTCATTCATGTGCCTAGACATAAAGATGCGCTTACATTATGTAAATTTCCAGTAGCTAATAATAGATTGCCTATAGAAGTTGGAAGATGGCAAATCATAGCAAGAGAAAATAGAATATTTTATGTAATATATATAGTAATGCAGAAATAAATGATGGCTTTCACTTTGTTTTGCAATGTAAATCTTTAAAAAAAGAGCGTAAACAATATTCACCGAACTATTGTTATAAAGAACCAATACACTGAAATTCAAAAAAACTGTTTCAGTGTGTGAAACTGTGTAGGTTATCACCCTCATGCAGTAAATTGGGTTCTCGTCGAACGGTTTATGTACGAACACTGGGTACGAAGTGCGACGCGAGAATTTGCTTTTTTGGGAGCAATTGCATTCCTGATTGACGTCTTTTTTGTTTATTTTAAATAATAAAGAAAATCTTTAAAGCACATCAAATATAATAAAATTTGTTCCTCGCGGAACGAGTGATTAATGTTCTGAAAAGGTGAAATATTCTGCCAACGTTTGCAGTATTTATTTCGAAAGTGGATAAGTTAACAACTCATCACCTATTTCTTCCTTATTACATAAATTAGGTACTCCAACGAAAAAATTTGAATGTTCGAATTGAATGAATAACGGTGCAAAATGATGGTTATCTCCAAAAAATTAAGATTAAGGATAAATAACATCATTAAAAAATTGCAATTAGTCCACTTCCGGTATTTTATTTTCTTCGCATTTACCAGTTCTATAAGAGCTAAGGAGAAACTGGTTCAAAAATTATTTGGAGTTACGACGCTTTGACCACTATTTACGATTAATTAGGCCCAAAATTCGAGAAAACTGCAAAAACACGTAAACGTTAAAATTGACGCGCACCTATGTGCATTCATGAATCTATTTGAAACTTTGAATTTAAAAAGTATAGGTTGTAATTTAAATACAACACTTAACGTGCGTCTTCATGCACTATGTCATCATTGTGAATTTGTGCATTGAAAATTGACAAATCATCAAAATGGGCTTAAAAAAATTCTTCGTTGATGTACCTAATATATGTGTATTTTAGTTGGTCTCTGTACCTATGTTTATCGATGGTTTTTAGAGAATAATGAATCTGGAAATCCTGAACGATTTGATGTCATAATAGAAACCTCCAAAAATAATGTCGTTTTTTAACTTTCTTTCTGTTTTATCGCGGTTATTTTACGGAAGAAAAATGTTCTTAAATTCAACCAATATTAAAGCTCAGGATATCTTCCACTTGTTTGAGAAATTCTTCTTCTTTTTCCCTGGTTTCACATGGGAAAAGAGGGAATTTCTCACACACGTATAAAATATTCAAGTGGACACATGGAACGACAGACTGCCGAATAGGTAATAGGTCTCCCTAATTTCTTTGCCACATTCCCTTAGCTGATTTGTGAAACAATGAAACACATGCGTGAATATAAACTCCCATATAATTGCGCAAAAACAAAAAAGGGTTCTTTATTCAGCATTTTATCGTATCATGTAGATTTCAATTGCAACTCTTAACCGTATCATGTAGCTGATTTTTATCGTATCATTTTTTCTCTGACTACCTCCATTTGAACGTAGTTTTCTCGATAATGACAGAACACAAAATCGTGATTGTGGTATGAAAAGTGAGAAAAATGAATGATATATCCCGCAAAATAAAATTAATTTTGAATTCAATACGATATTGGGAAGTATTTGCATTGAAAAGTTGAAAATATATATTTTTTCCTGTTTCAGTGCTGAATAAATTAAAATGTGTCTTCAAATATGTAACAAAAACCAAATTTATTCTGTTGTACAAAATCTTTGATCTATTTGTTCCACTCAGAAATACAGAGAAACAAAATGAAAATATAGATATAATAACTTTGGTCTTTCAACGCCTTTTATTGTTTATATCAATTTTGACCGTATCATACAGATTTTGCTCAAAATGATACAACGCGGTTGTACGGTGTGTTTATGGCAAGTACAAGTACACAAAAACCTCCCTAAGTGTAAAGTATCATGATAGTGATACTAGAACGAAGTATAATGACAACCTAGGCAAATATGAGGGTATGAACGCCCTTTACCGTTAACCGTAAAACAGCCTTTTTCAGCTACGGTTAACGTCTTTATCGATCAAATTTTTACCGTGAATCGTCAAAAATGCTAGCGTGAATCGTGAAAGGGCTTAAAATGTCCTACTGTTAATGTGATATGACTGAAATTTTAACCGTCAAAGGGGTACCCCCCATTCACACCCTCAAATTTCATGTTTTTTCATGTTTTTCCAACAAGATAACTACAATTTTTTTTTTAATGAAGAGGCAGTTCGTGTAAGGATAAATAAACGAACAAGTTTAAATTCTTGTCGAACTGCGATAAAATGTCTAAGTATAAATATATACACATATTATGTCGAAACGTAAAAATATGATTGAATAAAGGGCTACGCAGAGCGCAGCATGATACGACCGCTGCTTGTCGACCACTGAAATTGAACAAGTGTAATTTAAAGCAAATGTGGACACAGTAAAAAGCTTGACACAGTAATTAGCTGGTAACAAAATAGTGAAAATAAAGCTTACAATGAGAATAATCCAAAGAAAAAAATCCCATCAAAATCTGATGAAAAATAAAGATTTCACATATTTCTTATAATTGCAATTTTGGTCCCTTTGACCCCCTTATAGTTTGGAAACGGTAAGAGCTTCACCAAATCAATTGAATATTACTTAAAGCTTACAATGAGAGGAATCTAAAGAAAAAATCCCATTGAAATCAGAAGAAAAATAGAAATTTTAGGTAATCTGCAAATCTGCAATATTGGCCCCGTTAGGCCCTCAAAGCTTGGAAAGGAAACCAGTTATCAAAAATCTGGTGGTTCAGCACTATGTTTATTTTTCATAAGGAATCCATTGCAAAAAAACCGCATCTAAATCGGACTAAAAATAAAAAAAAATGATTTTTTTTTAAAATTCGCCCCTTTTGGGCCTATTTATCTCGTGAACGGTACATGCCACGCGAAATCCGTTTTACATACTACAGATTGGAAATTTTCTGAGGCGTTTACTGAAAGAAACCCCATCAAAATCCGATAAATAATAAAGATTCTACTGTCAAATATGTGAAAACACCCAATTTAACCCCTTTTGGCCCCTTCTTCGGAAACGGGCGGGGCCAGGGACATAAAATTATGACCTAGGCTTAAGCATGTGCCAAAAAACATCATACTACAATTTGAAAATGATCCGTTTACTGGAACCAAAGTTATTCTGTCCACAGACACGAAAATACCCAATTTTACCCCTTTTTGGCCCCTTTTTCTAAAACGGGTGGGGCCACAAACCCGAAATAAGATCCCGGGATTCACCTTATGCCAAGAAATCTCAAACTGAAATTTGAAGATGATCCATCCACTAGAAACAAAGTTATGCTGGCCACAGACGCCGACGCTTATCAAAAATATGGTGGTTCAGCACTATGTGAATCCATTGCAAAATAACGCATCAAAATCGGACTAAAAATAAAAAAATGAAAATTTTTAAATTCGCCCCTTTTTGGCCCCATTTATCTCGTGAACGGTACATGCCACGTGAAATCCTTTGACAAACTACAGATTGGAACTTTTCTAAGGAGTTTACTGAAAGAAACACCATCAAAATCCGATAAATAATAAAGATTCTACCAAATTTAACCCCTTTTGGCCCCTTCTTCGGAAACGGACGGGGCCAGGAACATAAAATTACGACCCAGGCTTATACAAGTGCCAAGAAACATCATACTAAAATTTGAAAATGATCCGTTTACTGGAACCAAAGTTATTCTGTCCACAGACACGAAAATACCAAATTTTACCCCTTTTTGGCCCCTTTTTCTAAACCGGGTGGGGCCACAAACCCGAAATTAAAACCCGGGATTCACCTTATGCCAAGAAACCTCATACTGAAATCTGAAGAACCTAATGCTGAAATCTGAAGATGATCCGTCCACTAAAAACAAAGTTATGCTGGCCACAGACGCCGACGACTGCGCCATGCCATAATACGACCGCAAAATTTTTGCGGTCGTAAAAAAACAAAAGGTGGGGATGGGCAATGATCATCCACATTGATGTCTTCAAGGGAACGTGGAAAAGAAACAATGGCTTAGATGTGAAGTGTTACGTCACAGGAGGAATACGGGTAAAATAATTTTGACGCTCCTCGTTTAGAACAAAGAAAAAGAGGGTTAACATAATAAATGGATAGGGACAGGGAATTTAGCTCTCTACACGAGACAAAAATTAAAAATTAAAGAATATATATTTAAAAAAGTATTACAATAAGAACTATAATTAAGAATTAACAAGATGTGTTTATGAAACACTACATATACCCCCAGATTCTGATTTTTACCCCTTTTTGACCTCTATGACCTTGACCTTTGACATTTGACCTATTTTTTTTTTGCATATTTATGTTCCTCTTGACTAGACCTATACACTTGCCAAGTATCAAAAGTCTACCTTATATAGTTCAAAAGTTATAGCCAAGGTTAAAGTTTCGGACGCACAGACAGACACACAGACAGGACAAAAACAATATGCCCCCCGATCCTCGATCTGGGGGCATAAAAAGAATTGAAGATACCAGTCCAAGGATTGAACAATAATCACTAGTTTTTATATTGATATCTTCAGGGATTTTTGGTACCCAGAGTGAATATAATTTGTTGTTCTAGCTGTTGTCGGTGTTGTCGTGAACTGTCAACCTGAGTAAGGACTGTCACGCTCATGTCTTCCACGGATGTTGGCGAATTCTGAAATGGTTACCGACGGGTGTGATTTGTAACGGATCGAAGATGCACAGCAAAAGCGATGGCAAGTTTCACTAATATATATTTTGTAACACCGTCTACATACTATGGCATATATCCCATTCTTGATTATACAAGTATAACCAGAACTGATTGTAAGAACCATCAGGACCCTTGATGAATTCCGTTTCCGTAGAGAACGGACCTATTCGACAGATCTTGCGACCACAACGTCGCGTATCCCTGTATGACTTGTTGTTCCTGACTTTTTTGTTTTTGGTTGTCAGGGATACAAGTTTTACGAACTCCATCAATTTTTACATAAAATACTATTGCTCATGCCTGAAACTTGAAGACAAACTCTGTTGTCTACTACCAGCCATCAGTAAATCCCTCACGTTGAAACGATGTAAATATTTCATTCATTGAAGGATCAAGATTAAAAAAAAATCGTGTGCCAGTGCATAACGTATATCAATAGAACGTATTAAATAAAAGCTTCAACAATATTTAAAAATGTACTTAAAAATAATTTGCATTTTATGTTGTCAGGCTTACTGGAGATAAATTGTAAGAATTCAACTAGTTTGGAATGACTTTTGTTATTCTTTCACCCCTTTACACATGATAAAAGGAAAATTTTCAACCTGTGTTTACGATAACGTAAATCTCGTCAAAACCGAGTTATCCTACAACTTCTACCGGTTTCCTGATAGCATGTTTTCACCTAACCACATACTTTAACTCTTTATCAGAATAAAGATGCAAGTCCGCTGATGTAACAGTTTGGGATAGACAGTAGAATAAATAAATAATTTTGATTTATGGAACAAATTGCGTTTAACTTATAAAAAAATCGAAAATGTCACGACAAATAGCCAAAATAATTATAAATTATCACTTTTGGAAAGCGGTAAATCTTTTGGAAGAGAGTAACGTGGTTGTGCTCTTGTCTGTATAAAGGGTAATTATTATCCCCTCGCCCAACGAAGTTGGGGAGGGGATATAGCATCTCGCCCGTCCGTCCGTCCGTTCGTCCCACCTCAGGTTAAAGTTTGCGTTAAGGTTCATATCTGAGGAACTACATGTGGCACATCAATCATCTTTGGTCAGTAGATGCGTCTTGGAGAGTGATGCTGCTTCGGATGATAATTGGGTCACTCTGACCTACATTTCATGCTTCAATGACTCCAGTTAAAGTTTGCGTTAAGGTTCATATCTGAGAAACTACATGTGGCACATCAATCATCTTTGGTCAGTAGATGTGTCTTGGAGAGTGATGCTGCTTCGG
>MJUU01008305.1:39048-55243 GCA_002080025.1 Modiolus philippinarum
CAATACCAAAGAGAATCAAGCTACTATCTTGAATCATTTACCCGATGTAAAGTTTTATCAACCGGATAAAATGAAACCCGAAGACAGAGCTGCGTTCCTGAAATGGTACAACGAGAATAGAGATTCCACGTTTAATTGTCAACAAGAACTGCTGAGCTATTGTCGTTCGGATGTGGATATACTGAGACAAGCGTGTTTGACGTTCCGTCAATTATTCATTGAGATGACAACTGTACAGAGTCAAGAAGGTATCGACCCTTTTCAAGATTGTATTACTATTGCATCTGCCTGCAACCTCTTCTTCCGTACATTGTTCTTAAAACCGGATACCATAGGTATAATTCCCGCACATGGATACCGTCCCTATGAGAAGCATTCGTTGAAAGCCATGAAGTGGTTACAGTGCATTTCTGCAGCCAATAATATACAGATACAGCACGCGCGTAATGTTGGAGAGAAACAAATTGGACCCTATAAAGTGGATGGGTTTTATGAGAATCATGTGTTTGAATATCATGGATGCTTCTGGCATGGATGTTTACGTTGCTATAGTGCTGCGACTGTCAATCCAGTCAATAATATGACGATGGAAGAATTGTATCAACGCACGTTGGAAAAGAAACGATATATTGAACAGCAAGGTTATATTTATGTGGAAAAATGGGAATGTGAGTTCGATAAAGACATACAGATTGATCCATACATACAACGTTTCATTGATTCCTTGAAATACGTGAACCCTCTAGAACCTAGAGATGCTTTTTATGGTGGAAGAACGGAAGCCTTTACCCTGTATAAAGATACGTCGAATGGTGACAGCATTAATTATTACGATGTGACGTCGTTATACCCTTACATCAACAAAACCGGAAAAATTCCCTTGGGACATCCTCACATTGGGGGCTATGGGGCTCCTCGCCAAAAGTGGTCTGAGGTAACGTCCTATACTACTGTCGTCCGTCGTAAACTTTTCATTCAAAGATCTTCTCCTCTGAAACCACTGAGCCAAATGGAACCAAACTTGGTCACAATAGTCTTTAGGTGGACCCCTTTCAAAATTGTGTCCAGCAGGTTCGCACCTAATCCAAGATGGCCGCCAGCGGGGAACATAGATTAACATTGGACCCTATGGGAAACACATTTAAAGATCTTCTACTCTAGAACTACTAGGCTAATTGAAACCAAAGCTGTTCACAATAGTCCTTAGGTGGTCGCCTTTCAAAATTGTGTCTGGCAGGTTCGCACCATATCCAAGATGGCTGCCAGCGGGAAACATAGATTAACATTGGACCCTATGGGAAACACATTCAAAGATCTTCTACTCTGGAACTACTAGGCCAATTGAAACCAAAGTTAGTCACAATAGTCTTTAGTTGGTCACCTTTCAAAATTGTGTCCGGCAGGTTTGCATCTAATCCAAGCTGGCCGTCAGCGGGGAAAATAGTTTAACATTGGACCCTATGGGAAAACACATTCAAAGATCTTCTTCTGTGGAACTACTTGGCCAATTGAAACTAAACTTGGTCACAATAGTCCTTAGGTGGTACCCTTTCAAAATTGTGTCCGGCAGATTCGCATCTCATCCAAGATGGCCGTCAGCGGGGAAAATAGTTTAACATTGGACCCTATGGGAAAACATATTCAAAGATCTTCTTCTCTGGAAGTACTTACCTAATTGAAACCAAACTTGGTCACAATAGTCTTTAGGTGGTCCCCTTTCAAAATTGTGTCCATCAGGTTCGCACCTCATCCAAGATGGCCGCCAGCGGGGAACATAGATTAACATTTGACCCTATGGGAAACACATTTAAAGATCTTCTACTCTGGAACTACTAGGCCAATTGAAACCAAAGCTGTTCACAATAGTCCTTATGTGGTCGCCTTTCAAAATTGTGTCTGGCAGGTTCGCACCTAATCCAAGATGGCCGCCAGCGGGGAACATAGATTAACATTTGACCCTATGGGAAACACATTCAAAGATCTTCTACTCAGGAACTACTCGGCCAATTGAAACCAGACTTGGTCACAATAGTCCTTAGGTGGTACCCTTTCAAAATTGTGTCCGGCAGAATCACACCTCATCCAAGATAGCCGTCAGGGGGGAAAATAGTTTCACATTGAACCCTATGGGAAAACACATTCAAAGATCTTCTTCTCTGGAACTACTTAGCCAATTGAAACCAAACTTGGTCACAATATTGTGTAGGTGGTCCTTTTCAAAATTGTGTCCGACAGGTTTCCATCTAATCCAAGATGGCCGCCAGCGGGGAACATAGTTTAACATTGGACTCTATTGGGAAACACATTCAAAGATCTTCTTCTCTGGAACTCTATGCCCAATTGAAACCAAAGTTGTTCACAATAGTCCTTAGGTGGTCGCCTTTCAAAATTGAGAATTGGCAGGTTTGCACCTCATCCAAGATGGCAGTCACCGGGGGAAAATAGTTTAACATTGGACCCTATGGGAAAACACATTCAAAGATCTTCTTCTCTGGAACTACATGGCCAATTGAAACCAAACTTGGTCACAATAGACCTTAAGTGGTACTCTTTCAAAATTGTGTCAGGCAGGTTTGCACCTCATTCAAGATGGCCGTGTCAGTGGGGAAAATAGTTTAACATTGGACCCTATGGAGAAACACATTCAAAGATCTTCTCCTCTGGAACTACATGCCCAATTGAAACCAAACTTGGTCACAATAGTCCTTAGGTGGGTTCGTTTTCAAAATTGTGTCCGGCAGGTTGACACCTAATCCAAGATGGCCGCCAGCGAGGAACATAGATTAACATTGGACCCTATGGGAAACATATTCAAAGATCTTCTACTCTGGAACTACTTTGCCAATCGAAACCAAACTTGATCACAATAGCTCTTAGGTGGTCCCCTTTCAAATTTGCAGGTTCGCACGTAATCCAAGATGGTCGCCAGCAGGGAACATAGTTCAACATATGACCCATGGGAAAACACATTGAAAGATCTTCTCCTTTGGAACTATTTGGCCAATAGGAAACAAACTTGGCCACAATGGTCCTTGGCAGGTTTGCACCTTATCCAAGATGGCCGCCAGCAGGGAACATAATTTAACAATGTACACTAATGAAAACACATTCAAAGATCTTCTCTGAAACCACTGGGCCAATTGGAAACATATGTTTTTTATGTGACGTAAATTTCANTTCTGAAAAGGGTGGGGCCATTAACCCGAAATTAAAACCCGGGATAGCCATTATGCCAAGAAACCACATACTGAAATTTGAAGATGATCCGTCCACTAGAAACAAAGTTATGCTGGCCACAGACGCCGACGCCGACGACTGCGCCATAACATAATACGACTGCAAAATTTTTGCGGTCGTATAAAAAAAAAGAGAAATTTGGTACTAAGTGATGTTCCATGCCGAGCGAAGCGAGGCTAAAAATTGTTTTTTTAAGGTATTTGTTATCGACAAAAAAATGAAGATGAGTTCTACCCGAGCTGTAAAAATGAAATAATAGGGCTAATATAGGGAAAGTGCCCATTTTAAGCCAAAATATAGGGTTTATAGGGCAATGTTAAAAAGATAGGGATTTTATAGGAATTATAGGAAATATAGGGCCACTTGAAGGCCTGCAATATTTTGAGTTATCTTCTGGAAACTAAATTTTTCTTAAATTTTTTAAACTGTGACTTGACCTTTGACCTACTTTATATTAAGTCAATAGGGTTCTTCCCCTCTTAATATTTAACAAAATATAAAAGTTTCAATTGCATGAAAACTTTGAGTTATTGTCTGGAAACCAGATTTTTTTCTGAAATTTTCAGTCTAATTTTGATCACTGTGAAATTGACCTTTGACCTACTTTCTCCAAAATCAATAGGGTTCCCCCCCCTTTCTGGTATCCAACATCATATCCAAGTTTCATTTCAACTGTAAGGATCATTGTGCCTCACTTTGGTTCCAATTGGCTTAGTATTTTCAGAGGAGATCTTTGAATGAATTCCCATGGGGTCTAAGGTTAAACAATGTTCCAAGCTGACTGCCATCTTAGATGCTATGCGGACATACCAGACACATTTAATGAAAGGGACCAAGTAAGGACCATTGTGACTAAGTACGATTCCAACTGGCCATGTAAGGTCTTTGAATATGTTTCCCTGTAGGGTCCAATATTAAAAACACGTTCCCTCCTGGTGGCCATCTTGGATATGATGTGGACTTGCCAGACATTTTTTTCTTTTAAGGGGCCACATAAGGACCATTGTGCCCAAGTTTGGTTCCAATTGGCCAAGCAGTTTCAGAGAAGATGTTTGAATGAAATGTTTACGATGGACAGACCACTGACACAGTGATGGCAAAAGCTCACCATGGCATAGCCATGCAGGTCAGTTATAGTTATGCAGGCAATGAAATTAAGATGCTACTTCAATATTTATCTGGGAGAGATGTTTGCAAGGTGGGCAAACAAATATTACTGAACGACACAATATACAATTATATACAAATATTATTAATTTCTGAAATAAGTAAAGATTATGAAAGTCTTTTTGCAAAAAAATGTAAAAATTTGTACAAAAACACTTTTTTGCTCTGATTATGTAACAAATAATTTTTTTTAATAAAGTGATAGCAGGGAATTTCTCTCAAACTTAAAAGAGAAAAGTAAACCAAAGAAGATTTGAAAACAGAATTTAAAGGGAAATAACCAATAACCTTATGGCATTGAAGAAAAAAAATTTTTTTGGTGAAAAAGAGTCAACATCTACAACACAGCCAGTTGGATTTTCTTCAAAATTTCAGAGTATGTAGATCTTGATATGCTGAACATTTTTGCATTTTTACACTTCACCTCTATCTGTTACAGTTTTTGAAATAAAAAATAAATAAAGGGCTACGCCGAGCGCAGCATGATACGACCGCAGCATGTCGAATACTGAAATTTGAACATGAGTGCAATTCAAATAAATGAAGACACAGTAAAGAGCTTGATACAGTAATTAAATGGACACAATAAAGAGCTTGAATCAGTTGCAATTTTGGCCCCTTTGACCCCTTGTAGCTCGAAAACGGTAAGAGCAACGCAAAATCCGCTGCCATACTGCTGAAAGCTTACATCAAGAGGAATCGAAAGAAAAAACATCCTATTGAAATCTGATGAAAAATAAAGATTTCACATATTTCGAAAATTTGCAATTTTGGCCCCCTTGACCCCTTGTAGCTCGGAAACGGTAAGAGCAACGCAAAATCGGTTGACATGCTACTGAAAGCTTATATCAAGAGGAATTCAAAGAAAAAAATCCCATCGAAATCCGATGGAAAATAAAGATTTCACATATTTCAAAAATTNGATTCCAACTGGCCATGTAAGGTCTTTGAATATGTTTCCCTGTAGGGTCCAATATTAAAAACACGTTCCCTCCTGGTGGCCATCTTGGATATGATGTGGACTTGCCAGACATTTTTTTTTAAGGGGCCACATAAGGACCATTGTGCCCAAGTTTGGTTCCAATTGGCCAAGCAGTTTCAGAGAAGATGTTTGAATGAAATGTTTACGATGGACAGACCACTGACACAGTGATGGCAAAAGCTCACCATGGCATAGCCATGCAGGTCAGTTATAGTTATGCAGGCAATGAAATTAAGATGCTACTTCAATATTTATCTGGGAGAGATGTTTGCAAGGTGGGCAAACAAATATTACTGAACGACACAATATACAATTATATACAAATATTATTAATTTCTGAAATAAGTAAAGATTATGAAAGTCTTTTTGCAAAAAAATGTAAAAATTTGTACAAAAACACTTTTTTGCTCTTGATTATGTAACAAATAATTTTTTTTAATAAAGTGATAGCAGGGAATTTCTCTCAAACTTAAAAGAGAAAAGTAAACCAAAGAAGATTTGAAAACAGAATTTAAAGGGAAATAACCAATAACCTTATGGCATTGAAGAAAAAACAATTTTTGGTGAAAAAGAGTCAATATCTACAACACAGCCAGTTGGATTTTTCTTCAAAATTTCAGAGTATGTAGATCTTGATATGCTGAACATTTTTGCATTTTACACTTCACCTCTATCTGTTACAGTTTTTGAAATAAAAAATAAAAAATTGATGGGTGTTCCATGGAACACTTGTGTCGCCTGCACTACAAAAGAGCCATTTGTGGCCAAGTGAAGCTCTAGATCTGTTAAACTAAAATTTTAAGATCAAGGAGCATGTTTAGATTAGGAGAAAAACAAATCTTGCAAATTTGTTTGAAATATGAATTCAATTTTGATGGACTTATTCAGGTTAACAAATGAGCTATTTTGGCTCAGTGAACCTCTAAAATCTGCATATTACAATTTTAAGTATCAGGTGCACAATTATATCAGATGAACAACATATAATGAAAGTTTAGTTGGAATATGACTTACAGTTTTGAAGGAGTTTAATATTAACAAACCGAATTAACAAATGAGCTATTTTGGCTCCGTGAAACCTCTAAAATCTATAAAATCAAACTTTTACGTATCTGATGCCCAACACATCAGATGAACAATATATCCTGCAAGTTTGGTTGGAATCTGACTTGTAGTTGTGATGGAGTTGTGGATTAACAAACCAGATTAACAAATCAGCTATTTTGGCTCTTTAAAACCTCTAAAATCTGTAAAACCAAATTTCTAAGTATCAGGTGCTCAACTACATAAGGTTAACAACATATCCTGAAAGTTTGATTGGACCAGCAGTTTTGAAGGAGTTGCGGATACAAAAACCAAAATAACAAATGAGCTATTTGTGCTCTGTGAACCTCTTAAATTTGTAAAAACAAAATTTGAAGTATCAAATGCACAACTACACCAGGTGAATGACATATTCTTAAAGTTTGGTTGGAATCGGACCAGCAGTTTTGAAGGAGTTGCAGATACAAAAACCGACAGACGACGCAGGACGACGACATAAGACGACAGATAGTAATCCCTATGTGTCGACTTTGCTAACAGCAGGCCACACAAAAATGGATAAATTTTGAAAATTTTACTGAAAAAGGGCTGTAACTCCGAGACGGGTTTCCGATTTATTTCAAAATTGCAGGGGAGATAGATCTCGCCATTCTGAACAATTTCACCCTGTCAGATTTTTGATATCTGCACTGGTTTTCGAGTTATTGGCCAAAAACTGCAATTTACCCCTATGTTCTATTTTTAGTAACGATGGTAATGTTTTTTGACCTGCAGCCATGAAAATAACAAATTTGAAACTAGATACCCTACTGATGATTCAGTTGAAGTTTGGTTCCATTTGACCCATTGGTTTCAGAGGAGAAGATTTTTTAACGTGAGCTAACGACGGACGGATGTACAGACGGACACCATGTGATGGCAATAGCTCACCCTGGCATAGACAGGTTATCGTAGAGTGGTAGAATCGGACTTTTGTGGCGAAAATAAGCAATACAGTTTCTACTTATGCTTGTAATGATTCTCAAGCTTTGTGTACAATAATCTCAACGTCATAAGGAGTCTGACGTTACAATAAGATAAATGCGGTAACGCGAACGTATCATGAAAGGCATCCCAAACATCCTGGGGGCGCACAAATGAAATTTTAAACAATAAATAAAGTAAAATTACTGTCCATGGTAAATAAAATAGTAAATATAAACTAATCACAATTGTCTCTCATTGAAATAAATTACCTTTACCACTTCACAAATTAAATACTAAATGTCTATACACTGAATTGGACCATTCAATTAATAAATACGCACTTTCGCATCTAACTAGAATTTGTCCAAGTTTTAATTTTCTGTTTGGTTTCGGCCTTTGCTTTTCTGGTTAATGTACAATTATTGTCACTACATTCGTTTCTGTCGGCTGATTTGAGTTCAAGTGGATATAACTTGCTAATTGGGCTAGACGCTGTACCATTTTTTGTACGTAAAATAGCCGATCTACATAGTCCATCTTTTCCACGAATTAATTCCAGAATAACCACTGTATTCCACATATTCCTTGGTGTGTCATCATGGATCTGTACGATGTCCCCAACCTTGATTGTCTGTGTGTTGACTCCATTGTTCCAGTGATGTTCTCTAAGTGATGTGAGGTATTCATGTCTCCATCTATTCCAAAAATCGTTTATAATACGTGACTGAATACAAGATTGTCTGTTTGCTGTTAAATGTGTAAGGTTTTTCACATTTTCTTCATAGTTAAAATCTGCTGTCCTTGAATACGGCAGGGTTCTTATACGTCTTCCATAAAGAAGATGAGATGGTGTGAGCGGTTCTTTGTCTATAGGGTCCGTTGATACATGTGTTAATGGTCGATCATTAAGTATAGACTCGATCTCTGTAAAAATAGTCTCTAGCACTGGTACGGTAACTAGTGCACGCCCTAATACTTTCTTAATGCAATTTTTGGTTAAGCCGATCAGTCTTTCCCACCAGCCACCATACCAAGGCCCACGCTTTAGAATAAATTTCCACTGAGTCCCATATGTATTAAGTTGCTCTTGTAGAACTGTTGATTTTGTAAGGCTTTCAATTACTTTCGCGGCTGCAGTATATGTAGAACAGTTGTCGGAAATCATGACTTTTGGTTGTGACTTTCGGCTGGTGAATCTCCGAAATGCTAATATGAATGTCTGTTCTGTAAGATCTTCAACAATTTCCAAATGTACTGCTCTTGTGTTCACACAGGTGAACAGGCAAATATACACCTTACTGGTATCTTTGTTCTTTGTCCTTATATTTAATGCACCCGTGAAATCTACACAGGTTACAGTAAACGGTGGCGAATCCGTAAGTCTGTCTGACGGTAGTGGAGGTGGGTCTGGTGTCTGATATGGTTTTCCGGTTATTTTACGGCAAGTAACACATTTGCGAATCAAAGATTTCATACATTGTCTAATCGACGGAATCCAATAAGACTGTCTGATAAATGTGACTGTACTTTTAGGCCAGAATGAAAGTTTCTAATATGTGCATCCATCACAATTAATTTTGAAAGTTCGTCTTTGTTTGGTAAAAGTATAGGAAACTTCGCCTAGTCATTAATTGGTGCGTTGTTAATTCTCCCGCCGCAACGGATAATGTTAAGGTTGTCCATATATAATTTAAGCTGCTTCACTAAACTGTGTCTCTCCGATTTGTTCTCTAGGTTTTCAATCACATCTGGGTAATTACGTAATTGTGTGTCTTGAATCCATGCTATTGATGCATTCTGAATTTCCTGAACACTTAGATTTCCTGTAATTTTTTCTCCATTTTTACAGTTGTAGATGAATCGGTAGACATAGGCTGTTATACGCAAAAGTTTTTGGTATGACGCATAACATGTTATATCCATGACTTTGCTTAAATTTTCATTATGTTTGGTAGTTTGTTTTTCCTCTGACTTACTAGTTGATTGTTGTGTTTGAGTGTGTGTCTCTAGAATGTGAGATTCTTGAATTTTTAACTGCGGCCATTTACTTTCATCAGTGAGCCATGCGGCGCCTTTCATCCATAGATCTGACTCTAATTATTTTGTAGCGGTTGTTCCCCGGGACAGCATATCGGCGGGGTTTGAATCTGTTGGGCAGTACCTCCACTGGTGTTCTTTGGTGATCTCATTTATTTCGCTTACTCGGTTTCGGACGAAAACTGGTAATTGTTGCTTAGTAGTAAGCCAACTTAGCGTGATTTGACTGTCACTCCACAATGTAACGCTGGTAATACTTAAGTGTGATTTCAAACTTCTCAATATCCTTGCACCTATGAATGCTGCGCTTAATTCTAATTTTGGTATTGTCAATTTTTTCAACGATGCCACTCGATTCTTTGATATTATAAGTGTCGACTTGTTTCAGTTCACTAAATATGCACAGACTCCATACGCTTTCAAACTGGCGTCCGTAAAAACGTATAATTCAGTACTGTCAGAGTAATTTTCTGTGAAGTATGGTCTTGGAATCTCAATCTGTGAACAACTAACAATGTCTCTTAGTATGTAGTTCCATTCTGTTGTAATTTACGAATTAAGCGGTTCATCCCAATCTAGTCCTTTTTCCCATAGAGTTTGCATTAATATCTTACTACGGACGGTAACTGGGCTGATTAAACCAAGTGGGTCATAGACCCTGGACGACTGGCATAAAATCTCTCGCTTTGTAAGAAAAGCATCTTCAATGTCGGCGAACTCCGGTGTGGCGAGCGAAAGCGTGTCCTCATAAGTGTCCTATCTTAATCCAAGTACTTTTACTACGTTATCTTTGTCTAGTGCATTACTCGAAAGTGCAAGATCTCTCAATGATTTTGAATTGGAGGCCCATGAACGTAAGTTAAAACCTGCCGTAGCGAATAAGTCTCTTGATGTATTGAAATAGTCTAGTAATAAACTTTCTTTCGAAAAACTGGAGATTATGTTGTCGACATATAAATCACTCATTAAAGTGTCGGTCCATTCGCACATGTTTATGAAGAATGGCATTCAGTATAAATGGCGATGAAGTAGCCCCAAATAATACAGACTTAAATCGGTAAGTTGATAAAGGAGATGATGGATCAGTCGGTGTATCGAACCAGAAGAAACGTGTAGCATCACGATCTTATTTCTCTAATCCAATGTTCAAGAACGCCTTCTCTATGTCGGTACTGACGGCAAATTTATGCAATCGAAATCTCAGGAGTATACCAACTAAATCATTCAAATCGGGTGGAGTAGTCATCAAACAGTCATTCAGGCTTGGTGAATCTGGTGTTGCTCTACAACTGCAGTCAAATACCACCCTAATTGGTGTTGTAGTTGAATCTTTTCTCACAGCGTGATGCGGGATATAATGGAGCTTGCTCGATTAATCTGTCACATCAATATTATCAACCTTCTCTATGAAACCCCTTTTCTCTTGCTCAGCCATGATTTCTCCATATTTCTCTAATAATTTTGGTTCTTTGCTTAGTTTCTTAACAACATACTCAGTCCTTTGTTGTGCAATAGCTTTGTTTGTCGTTAACGTAGGGTGATCCTCTTTCCATGGTAACGTTACATAGTATCTGTTGTCATGGTAACGTATTTGAATGTCTTCATAATGTCTCTGAAACTCCTTATAGTCGTTAAACTGAGCGTCCGATTTCTCGGTGGCAATAGACTCATCCTCCAAAATTTCTCCAGGTCGCATTCATCAGGTTTTCAGGCTATCATAACGTTCATCATTGAAGCTCTCTGATACCTATCAGTTCTCGAGTCATGTGTATGTAGAGTTCCGGACAGTAAGTATCCGATCTTTGATTGTACAGCTGTTGGACCTTCTCCTCTGATTATATGATTCTCGACAATTGACCAATAGTAATCGGCTCCTATCAGAATTGAAATTTCAAAGTTTTCATCTGCTGTAATTGGATGTGCTAATTTAACTCCTGATAAGTATGCTAGATTTGCTGCTTGGCGTACATAAGTTCTCATTGGCGCTGCGATTTCTGGTACGATCAAAACTCGGATTGGTAGTTTACTTTCCTTAGTCATCAAATAAATCAATCCCGTTTTCAAATGGCGAACTTTAGTAGTGTCGGCAGTGTCTCCGAATCCTGATAAATTTACGCTTTCAATTCCTGTGGGTTTTAGTTTCAGTTTCTCGGCCAATTCCTGCGTGATAAATGAGCGTTGCGCCCCTTCATCAAACATGATGAACATTGTCTTTACAAATACTAGTGTGATGACGCTTCTTACACTTGTTGCAAGTTTTTGTTGATTTACATGCAGATAAACTATGATGTCCTAAACAGTTGAAACATAAGTGGTCTCTTTTTACTATTAACATCTGGGCATTGTAATCAGGTACTTTGGTGCAATTCACGGACGAGTGAGACTCTTTACAAAATGCACATAATGGCTTAGGTTTAATGTTACTTGTATTTCTGTTGGCTCTTGTCACGTAGCCGTAGTCACTACCAGTTCCAGTGCGAATTTTCGATCTCGTATTTGTCAAAAATGCAGCAGTTGCTGTTGGTTGCTCGATCTGATCTACAGTTTTCCCTGCATCCATGATGTTAAGTTCATCAAAAATTCCACGACGTAGTTCACTTAACTGCAAGTCTGTTGATTTATACTGTCTAGCAAGATTTCTGCGGATTTCACCGGGTAGTTTGTTTAAAATAATCGGTACCAAAAACGCTCCACAAGTCTCTTCGCTTTGACCTAATGACTCCAAACCTCTGATGTGCATCTCTATTTCATCATAGTAGTTTTTCATGCTAGTAATTGAATATTTAGGGGCTGGAATATCAACCAGTGCTTGCATATACTTCTGCCTAATTACACGTGACTGACCATATCTTTCCCGTAACAAAGATATTGCTTTCTCATAATTACCATGTGTAAGTGCAAATACTGTGACGGTTTTCAGAGCTTCATCATGTAGAAGAGATTTCAAATAATTGAATTTCTGTACGTTGCTAAGAGTTGGATTCTCGTGAACTGATGTCTCATATGAATCCCAAAATGACTGCCATTGCATTATATTTCCTCCAAAATTTGGAAGGTTTAACTTTGGTAATTTGTTGTACTCATTTACTCTGGTGTAACTACGTGAACATTGATAATCTAACTCGCGGAAATTTGAGTTACATGTATTCTGTTGGGTATCTGTCTCTGGATGGGCAAAACTGGGTCCCTGTTGCGCGGGCTGAGCAAGGGCGGGTTGTGTAGGAACTTTGGACGTAGATTCTATTCTTGAACTAATAAAATTTGTTACATTTATATTTAGTGATGACGTATTGACAAGAATTAGCTTTTGAATTTCTGAAATTTTCCCATCTAATGTGTAAGCATACTCATCCAACTCCACTATTTCAGCTTCTATGTCTTCTTCCTCAATGTCCTGAAGAATTTCTTCATTTAGTTTCTGTAGCAATTCCTGATTTTTCAAAAGATTGTTCAGAATTTTTGTTAATTTCTCAGTGTCCACGGATTCACTTCCGTTGTCTCAATGATCCTCAAACTTTTTCAAAAGTCTTGAAATAACACTTTTATGTCCTGCACGTATTGAACGTAGCTTGGAACTCATCCTGGTCACTTTGCACCAATATCGTAGAGTGGTAGAATCGGACTTTTGTGGCAAAAATAAGCAATACAGTTTCTACTGATACTTGTAATGATTCTCAAGCTTTGTGTACAATAATCGCAACGTCATAAGGAGTCTGACGTTACAATAAGATAAATGCGGTAACGCGAACGTCTCATGAACAGCATCCCGAACACAGGTGAGCTAAAAAGGAACAATTCTAATTCAACAATAAAACTTGTTGCTTTTTTTGTTATTAAACTAGAGCCTGTCGCTGGATGGCAGCCAGTTATACCCCCCCTAATTGAACCCTGAATCAATATGGCAAGTGTAAATTTTAAGTGTGTGTGGACACAATACAGTCATGGACACATAACAAATGTGGACAAAATGATATACCTCCCCTTTCTCCAGCATTGTCCAGAAAATATTCAAAGATGAAATATTTCCACTTCAAAATTTAAGACAGCAACCATATACCTTCATGCACATCTTCATGTGGTGAACTGCAACAGTGTAACATTTCATCAAAATCCAAGGAGCCGTTTTGGAGAACGTGCACAGACAAGGTTCATCCCCCCCTTTTCCAGAAATATTCAATGTCAAATTATCTCCCCTTCAAAATTCCATGCAGGAACCATATAACTTCATGCAATCTTCAGGTGGTGTACTACAACTGTGTAACATTTCATCAAAATGTTACACAGTTGTAGTACCTTTGAGCAGCTGTTTAGGAGAAAATGCGCTGCCAAGGTTCATACCCCCACTGCGAAATAATATTCAAAGATGAATTATCTCCCCTTCAAAATTTCAGGCAGCAACCATAATACTTCATGCACATCTTAAGATAGTGTACTACAACTGTGCAACATTTCATCAAACTCCAAGCAGCTGTTAAGAAGAACATGCACTGACAAGGTTTGCACCCCCCCTCCACACCTTTTTTCCAGAAAATATTCAAAGTCAAATTATCTCCCCTTTAAAATTTCGGGCAGGCACCATATAACCTCATGCACATCTTCAAGTGGTCTACTATAACTGTGTAACATTTCATCAAATTCCAAGCGGCCATTTAGGAGAACATGCGCTGACATGGTTCATCCCCTTTTTTGCCAGATAATATTCAAAGACGAATTATCTCCCCTTAAAAATTTCGGACAGCAACCATATCATTTCATGCTCATCTTCAGATGGTGTACTACAACTTTTCATCAAAATCCAAGCTGCCGTTTAGGAGAACATGCGCTGACAAGGTACATGGATGGACCGACAGACAGACAGACAGACGGAAGGACAAGGTGATTCCTATATACCCCCAAGCTTTGTTTGCAGGGGGTATAATAATACCAAACATGAGATTTTAAGCTAAATATCCTGCTTTTACTTTCAAACATGTTAAATGCTTATTATCGAAAAAGTTGCAGTCCCATACTGCTCAAATAAATCGCTATGATCTAGTACATATGGTAACTAACAAACCTGGAAAATTTTAAGGAAATCTGATTGACGGTTTCTGAGGAGTTGCATCCACAAGATCTGTCATTGTAAAACATTGTTAAATTTTTAAAGTCCAATAACTCCTACAATATTTGACGATTCAAAACGGTGATGCAATGTGATCTAGTACATATGGTGACTAACAATCCTGTAGAATTAGAATGAATTTTGACTAGCGGTTTCTGAGGAGTTGTGTCTACAAGATTTGCCATTGTATAACAATGCGGAAATAATCAAAGTCCCATAACTCCCACAAAATTTGATGAATCAAAATGGTGATGCGATATGATCTAGTATTAATGGTGACTAACAATCCTGTAAAATTTAAATGAATTCTGACCAGCAGTTTCTGAGGAATTGCGTCAACAAAGTGTGACATACGGATGGACGGACAGACGGACGCAGACCATTACTGGGTCCAACCGTCGCAGTCTGGGGGGGACAAAAAAAAAAAAACAATGATGTAAAAGGTTGAAGAGGTCAAAGAGGTTAACTAGAGGCTCAAAGACTGAGCCTGTATCACTCACCTGACAAATGCTTCTATGCCATGCCATGCATGACCAAAAATGATGTTTTTTAGCAATAGGGTCTAATGTTTAGCTATGTTTTCCATTAGCACATGTTTTTTGTCTGATCCTATTGAAATGAGCAATTTTAGCAAAGGACCTTCTATACATTCAGTTCAATTTGCTTGAATAGTTTCAGAGAAGATGATGAAAAGGATGGTTTTCTAATACCAGGCTCCAATGTTAAACTATGTTCTACACTGGAGGCCATGTTTTTTGTCGGATCGAAATGAAATGAGTAATTTTTGTAAAGTACCTTCCATACATCATTCCTGTAAAGTTTAGGACAAGATGAAAATGTGATTTTTCCCACAGGGTCCAATCTTAAAACTAAGTTTCATGCTGGCGGCCATGTTTTTTGTCAGATCAGTACAAAATTAGCAATCTTTGTAAATGACCTTAAGTACATCATCCCTTTAAAGTTTGGTTGAATTTGCTTCAGTGGTTTCAGAGGAGAAGATGAAAATATGATTTTCCCATAAGGTCCAATGATAAACTATGTTCTGTGCTGGCGACCATGTTTTTTTATCAGATCAGAACATATGAGCAATCTTTGTTTAGAACCTTTAATACATCATTCCTGTAAAGTTTGGTTGAATTTGCTTCAGCGGTTTCAGAGGAAAATTAAACAAGATGTGTTTTTTGGAAACACTTATGCCCCGGAGTAGAAGAGTTAGGAAGAAACATTTAGCACACTGTACAATACTTAATGTGTATCTGAATGACCGTAATTGGATGCAAACACAGAAGTCACCGAAATGACCCCCTCCAATCATTTTCCAAGCGTTATAAGAAAACAATTTTCACCCCCCCCCCTTTTTTTTATAAATATTTAAAACTAACTTATTGTCTTTCTGCCTATCAGTGTTTTCTATTTTTTCATCAATACAGTAGAATCTATTTATAGCTATTCAAAAAACAAGAACAGAAGAAATGGATTACATGTAATTACATCAGAAAATATTTAATAGATTTAGTAACATCCCTATTCACTGATATATACAATATGAAAAAGAAAGGAAATGGGGTAAATGTCAAGCATATCCAGGTTAAAACGACTCAAATCAAAGCATCTAGGGGTCACCGTAGGGTCTTCAACACAGTGAGGAACCTCACACCATA
>MJUU01008306.1:0-13037 GCA_002080025.1 Modiolus philippinarum
ACTAGAATTAAAATATGTCGGAAAACTGCATGCAAACACACATATATAGTCATAGAGAAATCTAAATTCATTACTTTATTACAAACAAGTTGCTCATAAGCTTATGAATTTATTCAAATAATCTATTGTAAAAATATAAAATGCGGATATCTTAAAATCGAAGTGGGTTTAAATGTGAACTGGTTGTATTTCTGATTTATATGACTGCTTAGTTATGTTATATTTGAAGCCAAGAAAAGAAAAGGAATAAAACTCATATTAATAATTTTATTAAAGTTAAAAATTAAATTTTTTATATCTAATTTGTAGAGCATGATATGCAGCATAGATAAGATATAACCGTAACCTAGCAACATTACGGTTATGTCAATTTCAGTTCCGAGTCTTAAATTCAGTAACTGTTGTAAATTTCTATTATTGTCATTATCTGATGAAGCTTTTGGGTGATTCATTATTTAAAATTTTATTTACACATGGATATTGAGTGAATAAAACGTGAAACTGTACATTACAAATGTCCTTTTGTAAAAGATATACGCATGTGCTAAAAATATTGTTGGAATTAGTACATAGCTTTATCTCCAAAGCCAAAGAAGAGAGTCATATTAGAATGGACACTAGGGGAAAAACACATTTTGATGATCTTTTCTGAAACCACTGAAGCCACTTCAACCAAACTATAGCTTAACATTAGACCCTAAGGGAAAAGGCATCATTTTTGGTCATCAGCATCGACATGGCTTATATAAGAAGCATTTTGTCAGGTGAACCATTCAGCTTACTAGCATGGCCTTATGTGCATCTAAGCACGAAGAGGATTAAGTAAGTACAGCTTACTAGTATGGCTTTATGTACATCTAAGCACGAAGAGGATTAACTAGTATTGTTAATTTTTAGAATTTATATTAAAAGGTCGTAGACAGTGAAAAAAAAATGTTCACCGGAGTACGAAGACTATTTCAATGAGACGGAATTTTGTTTAATATTTTTTGAAATATCACTTCCCGCTACTCTTATTAGTGATAATTTTCAGCCTGGTCATGCAATACTTCAGAACTAGTTAGAAAACGGATCATTTGAAACTAAATAACACAATTCTTACCACGGTAGTTATTCCAGGGGTATCTGCCCCCCATGCCCCCTTGGCTGATATTTGTGTTACTTTTAGATCTTTCAGAATAATTTGCTGATAGATGAAAAAAAAATGTGCCTATTTTCAATATTTGTTAAACATTACACTGATTCCGATAGAAAGTTTACAGAGGAGGATGGCCTGGAATTTGATAACATATTTGTAGAAATTCGAGGAAAAGTATTCGAAAAGACAATGGGGGCTAATCGTGTGCCACTTTTAGCGATATGTTTCTTTAGGTTCATTCGTATGAAGCAGAGTTCATATAAGGGCTAGTTCAGAAAAAAGACAATAAGCTAGCTAAGTCATTAAATTTCATTTGCCGCTATATTAATGATATTCTTCCATTTAAGGATAAACTTCATCTTGAAATTAAAGAGACCACTGATGCACCATTATCAGCACCATACCTTGAATTAAACCTCTATATTGATAACTATGGAAGTCTGAAAACAAAACATTGCGACTGTGGACTGTGGAAGTGTAGACTGATGATTTCTACTTTCGAATAGTGAACTTCTCGTTTTGAGTAGTAACATTTCCATATCCCCGACATGCGGCGTCGACATTTGTAGACTGTACAGCGATTTTGTCATCAAAGCAAAATTTCGTAATGTGCATGATCACTGTTGCAATTGTCACTAAAAAGTTTTACTGTTGTGACCATAATTTGACAGACCATTAAAATGTTTCTGTTTTACAAATGAGACTTTCATTAAAAATTGGCAGTGTGACGGGTGCCAAGGATGGAGCAGATCGTGCTCATCCTTCCGAAGCACCTGATGGTATCCTGTTTTTTAGGAGTTCACACTGCTAGTGTTTGAATTAACTTCAAATTTGAAAAATAGCAATATTACTAG
Organism: Modiolus philippinarum; assembly: GCA_002080025.1. Lineage (NCBI taxonomy): Eukaryota > Metazoa > Mollusca > Bivalvia > Mytilida > Modiolidae > Modiolus > Modiolus philippinarum. The sequence continues at coordinate 1,993 of MJUU01008306.1, forward strand.
AGAATGTGGCAAAAAATGAAGAATGCACAACAAAATATTATTACGTTAACATATTATATAACTTTAAATAAAATACCGAAGCGAAATCAACACCTTTAAGTCACTTGGACTTTATATGTACAGGACGAACGACTTAATCCTACAGTGCCGTTTATCAATCAAGTCAGTGTTAATGAAAGATAGTTTATTTCACATAAGATATTCGTTACTTCAGGTCCATCGTTTATCTGAAAAGTCTTTGGTTAAGATAAAGTTTTGTATGTACTACGATTTCTGATTTGCTGTTGAAGCGCTTTCAATCATGGTCACGTTCAGAGTACTTAAGGACTTCGGTGTTGTCGTGGAATCATTCTGGTCGTTGGAAGAATTTTTGTTGCAGAGCCGTGCTGGTAGCTGAACCAAGGTAAGAACGGGTTTCGGACAATACAACTGTTTGCTGGGTATGGTGCTGTTCCTTTGGCGACCGCTTATGCCCAACAAGGGTTTCTAATACATCGGTTAACGAATTCCAAAGCAAAAAGAAGAAAGGGGGAAATTCCAAAATCAGAAATCTATAAATATTGTTTGCTGATATTAAGGGTAGCCATTTTGCAGGGTTCGTTTTTGAAACGAGTGGTTACAACCCTGTTTTGGTTTAGAACTGACTGAGTTGAATGTATGTTTTTTGTCTATCGCAGGAATCAACATCAAACGGTGCGTCTTTCACTATACCCAATGCATCTGGAGGAACGGACAGAAACATGGTTTGCAGGTACCCTACAAGGGAAAGGACGGCATCCGTACCATGGTGAGGCGTGTTGCTGTACTGCCCTTATTGCCACCTGACACAGTTGAAGACGTTTGGTTCCATGCACTAGAGGCCATGATTCTTATAAACAAATCATTAGTACTTTAACTTCATTTACTGCATTTTCATTTATTCACAATGTTATCAGTGCTTGAATATTATGTATACTTATAAAGTGTTAATTAACAATGACTTGTTGTCATGAATATTGAATATTTTGATAAAATTATGCACTCATTAATCTTTATTCAAATAAATGCACAATTATGCCCCGAAGGGCTGAAGGCATATATACAATACATAATACAAACGATGATACAACAATAACATACATACAAAGATACAACAACTTATTATGCAGTGCTTGAGTCCACTCCCCTCAGTGACCACGACTTTTTTATGAGTATACTNTATCATAAGAATCAAAATTTTGATATATATTTAAAACATTTTCTAAAAATTCCTTCCGTGGATTAATATTTTGTTTACAATAAAAAAAGAAATGTATTTCATCATCAACAGTGCTCATATCACAATGTTGACAAATTCTATTTTCCCTTTTAACTTTTTTATAACGCCGTTTCTCTATTTCTAAATTATGATCAGATAATCTCATTTTCGTTAAAAGTTTTCTATGTTCAAAATTATTTATTTCCAGCAATAGTTTTCAATATCATAACTTTGTGTATTTTTAATTTTCTTATAAATATGTATTTTATTATTTTCTGTTAAACTATTTAATTTTTCATAAAATAATTTTTCATAAGTTCCCAATATTATGAAAACATATTTTTTATCTGTTAAAAAATTTAAATGACAACTCAACATGAAACCTTTACAGACAAAATAAAATTTCATTCATTCAACAAAATAGGGACACGTAATTCCAACACATTAAAATTCCATTTAGGGACCGACCATTTAACCTGAAGGGGGGGCTATGTTTTTTTTTCTAAAAAATATTTTGGAGCCGATTTTATGTGAAAAAAAAATATTTTGGCTGCCAAAATGATGAAAAAGAATTTTCTGAAGGAGGCTTTCTGCCCCCTAAAATAATGTTAATTTTGAAAAAAAATATTTTGTTAATACACATGAAAAAAATATATAAAAAAATTTTCTGTCCAGAAAAAAAACATAACTCCCCTTCAGGTTAAATGGTCGGTCCCTTACGTAAGCAAAATAAAAACGATGTCAGTTCAAAAGATTCTACTTCTTTGACGACATTTTGAGAAAAAAACACCAAAAGCTTGTTGCTCAAAATACCCTTACCATGGCAAAACCATGCAGCTGCATAATGCTAATATTATAATCTAATCATCTTTAGCATGTTCCATAATACGAAGTTCATAATTTTTTAGCATGTTTCATGATAAAAAGTTCATTATTATTATGCCCCTTTGGCAAAAATTCGTGGGGGCATATTGTTTACCCCTGTCCGTCTACACGTTAGTCAGAGGGGGTACAGGGTTTGTCCGCGCAACTCCTCCTACGGTTTTTATACTAGAAAGTTTTTATTTTGCAGGCCATTTGTATATTTAATAAAGATGTGCATGTGATAAGGATTTTGATTTTGGTTCGTTTTTGTCAAAAATACCGTATATCGGGTTATTTTCACGTCGGCTTTTGTTCGCGATTTAGGTGTAAAACAGGTCAGTTAAATATTCGCTGTGTTAATATTCGCGTTTTACTGCTTTATCAAATGCATATAAATAGGCAATGAAATTTACGCGGAAGCTAAAATTCGCGCCAAATGGTCATTCACGAACATAGCGAAAATCAAACACACGCGAAAAAATCCCAATATACTGTACATTGTTTACCTTAGTCATTTTTTTGTGATTTTTCACAGAGAGTACATAGTTTGTCCGCGCAGCTCCTCTTACAGTTTTGATACTAGGAAGTTTATATTTTGTAGAACATAAGATGTACATGTGGTAAGGATTTTGATTTTGGTTATTTTTTGTCAAAAATATACATTGTTGAACTTAGTCATTTTTTGTGAGTTTTCACAGAGGGTGCATAATTTGTCCGGGCAACTCCTCCTACAGTTTTGATGCTAGAAAGTTTTTATTTCAAGGATCATTTGTACCTATATGAAAGATATGCTTGTGAAAAGGAGTTTGATTTTGGTGCATTTAAAAAAAAACATATTCATCGTTGAACTTAGTCATTTTTGAGTGAAATATTAATAGAGGGTACACAGATTGTCTGCACAACTACTCGTACTGTTTTGACGCTAGGAAGCTTTTATTTTGCAGTTCATTTGTACCTGTATTGAAGATGTACAAGTTGTAAGGATTTTGATTTTGTTTCCTTTTTTCAAAATTATACATCATTAAACTTTATCAATTTGTTGGTGGGTGCATAGTTTATCTATGCAACTCCTATAGTAAAATGTGTTTAGCGGGGGCATCATATGTGTCTTAAAGACAAAAATATCATTACTAAGAAATCCCAATATGATTCAACCTTGCGTGTGGGCATGTCATGCTCTAGTTTTTCTTAATACATTAATTTAAAAAAACAACATGTTTTAGCTTCAACATGGAAATGAATGGCATCCTGCGAGACAAAACAGATGAATTTTGTCCCTTAGAGGCATCAAAATTTTATTTTTTGATTGGTTATTCAGATAATATAGGGTTTTTTTTATTGCAGATATATGATTAAATATTTGCCAAAAGGTCTTCTCTATAGCAGATATTAACATATTAGAAAAGGAAAGCTTCCAGGATCTTATTATATTGTAATAATATCCATATTCTGCATTTGATGGCAAAATTAAAAAAAAATGCGCTGATTTCATAGATTCCTTTCCTGTAACATATGTTATTTGCCCAGCAATCTTATATACCCCTATTTATGTACTACCACAGCAATATAGTAGAAATTGAATAAAAGCACCGGAGCAGGGAATGAAGAGGTTTTGAAAAAGTCAATTTTTCACAATTTTCAAAATGTTGTATACCTAAGGTTATCTCCCTTTGTCCCTCAAATTTCAGAATAATTATTCCCTACTATTGATAGTGGTAATTAAAACCAAAATGTATGCTCTTCCCATGAATAACAAAGGATGATGCAAAAAAAATCATATTTGTTATGCTTTTAAGCTGCCAAAAAAGGGAAAATTCACAAAATTCAATGGAAAAAAAGGCGGGAAAACTGGTTCCAGAAACAAATAAGCCAATTCTAAAAAATGACTAGGGGACCAGAAGAAATATTTTGCAAATCAATTACTTGCATAGTAACAATTCATTGTACACAAAGTAAAATGGAAATCTGTTTACCCCCTTGTGGACTGTTTGCATGGGTTTCTCCGAGATTGGGTGTTAAACTATATTTTATGCAACAACTATTGATTAACATATCCCCAGGAAACTGGTCCAAATCTACACGCTACACCTTTTATACTGTCTTAAAGTGTAGAATTGACTTTGATGCTTGATGACCAAACCTAGAGTTGTTGCCCTTTTGTCAATTTTGCAAAAAAAAAATCTTGTTTCTCACAAAAATTACAAAAGGCCGACGGTGTAGTGGACAGTGTCAAAATATTCAGTAATCATAGATCTATATCGCTGAATATCATTGCTCATGTACATTCATGTATTTTTACAAGACTTGATTCTAATGAAAATATTTTGATTATATTGACTTACTTAATGTCACTATTATGAAAATGAAAATTGTCGCTCTTTTGACGTATATTTTAGGTTACACACCGATAGTCCGAAGGTCCGATAGTTCGAAGTCACCGTATTCCCTGTTACGATATATTGCTATTTTGGAAAAGGCTAAAATTTCGGTCCGATAGTTCGAAGTCACCATAATCCCTGTTTCTATATATTGCTTTTTCAGAAAAAAAGTTAAGATTTCGCTGTTTTGATCATCGTCCCATGCGCTGCTGTAACTGCACGTTAGTACATAATTTGAGCGGATTAAGCTCTTTGGAGCCTCTAATTTTCCAAGCACCAAATTTGAGCGGATCAAGCTAATTGGAGCCTCTATTTTTTCAATAAGCACCCAATTGATCAGAAATATTTAATACCTCTAGCTTTTTGAATTAGATATATGCATTAACCGTTGACAATGTTTATATATATATAAAGATAATTGATCAATACGGCGACATTCTTTTTAGATCAATATGGAAGAAGCATGCGCAAAAAATGTTATACACGTTGACAGACTTGAATGAAAACATTACGTCAGAGACGAACAGTAAGTACTTTTATATATTCATAAAATTTGTGTATTGGCCAAAAAAATGCTCCTATTCAGCTGACTCAACTCTCCTGTGAAAAAAAAGGGGGGGGCAAGTTTTTCTAATGGAAATTGTCACTGATTTGTGAATTGTGAATTTGATATATATTACATTTAGTTTTATGCACAGCTGTATCTGTACAAGTGGTCTATAGATGGTATCTTAAGTTCGTAATATTTGTTTTTTCTCCTTAATCTTAACGTACGAAATGACATGCATTGCATAAGAGGGAAATAAGGGGATGTGACAACAATACCAATAATTTTTTTACTACTTTTATGAATTGTTTTTATATAATTTCTTAATTTCAAAGGAAAAAAATCAAAAGTGAAAAAACAGAAAAAGAGATATCACATCTTTTTATGATATCTATATTTATTAAATTTATCACATCTACATATTATAATGACTATGATATTATTTGATTATTTGCGCAAACATCGCAATACAGTCAAAATTTGTTTTGATAATATTTTGAGTCTAAATTTGAATAAAATATATTGTGTCATTTTCAGGATTATAACATGATGGATGTATGAATAATTCGATTTGAAAAAAAAGATTTTATGTAGATGATCGATTAAAAAAAATAACGCACCCCCTAATTACCAAGTGGGAAGATCCAGACAGAAAAGCTTAGTCAAATGGTGCACCCACCGAGACACTTTACTTAGGGTGTGTACGAAGGAGTCTGATCCTGAGAATTTAACTTTAAAATTTTGGACTCCCAGCTGAATTTTCGATTCCGAGTCCCCGGAAAACGGCAATGCGAAACCGGGATCCCGTCGATGGTTAATCCCGAATTCCAGCTGAATAAAATGGCTAATCCCTGCGTCCCGAAAAGATCATTCCATCACTTGCTAATGCTAAATGCATGCCTTTGATTAGATTTGCATATTTTTACACTTTTCTTGGAAAATTGGCTAGATTGTCTTCTTTGGCAGGCGTTGACGTCTTAAAAGGTATCACGAAATACTGAAATCATAAGAAATTCACGTTTCTATTTATCATTTTGACTTTTTTTAGCAGTTAAGTTTGAAATTAGGAGCAACAATGAAAGGCAAATTTGTCCACATTTGCCAGGAAAATATTTTAAAATGTCAGTTATCCCTTACAAACCTACATATTACTTTAATCCAAAATATTTCTCGAGTTAAAATCTTTCTACAGCCTGATAGTTTTAATTTATCATTTTCAATTTTAAAATTCCCGGGAAAAATTGTATACTTTACTTTTAGTATTTTGACAATTATCCGAAAATTTAAGATTATTTTTATTAAGAAGGGAGGTTATTCACTAAACAACATATAATTATATTTAAAATTCTCAGGCTCTGCCCCAACCCATATAAAAATATTGTTGTTTTCGTTTCTTTTTTTTATATTTGTATACAAATCAATGTTAGTCATTGTTTATATTGTAGGCCCTTTAATTGGAATAAAATAATTCTTATTCTTATAATCATATGGTTCAATCTCATTAATAGAATGCCAGAAATCATTTATCCTTATGGTTCCACCAAATCTTTACAACGAGACACTATTTTTAAAATATCTTCTTGGAGTTATTATTCTATAACATTATTTAATTTTGACAGCAATGACAACAATACACTTCGTCCGAACTGCGCCGAACCAACATACGTTTTTCACTTAGTACTGGGATTTCTTTCCAATATCTGCGATTGCTGTTGATTTGCCATCGAACACTAGCGCAATGGAAGGGGAGGTTACTAGCGCAATGGAAGGGGAGGTTACTAGCGCAAAGGAAGGGGAGGTTAGTAGCGCAATGGAAGGGGTGTTTTAGCGCGCCATAAAACCGGTTTCACCCATCATTGGTGGTTTTGCACCAGCTTTGTCTTTTTGCCCATTTGATTTCGCTGGCTCTTGACAGCTCTGGTCGGTAAAAATAAAGAAACAAGCAAATTAATTACGAAATTTAGAGTATAAAGTGATCATGATCTTTTAATTGAAAAGGGCAGATATGTTGAAATCCCAAGAGATCAAAGGTTATGTAAATTATGTAAGACTATTGAAGATGAATATCATTTCTTTTTCACTTGTAAATATAATACACTTTGAAGAAAGAACCTATTTGATCATTATCAAAATTATAATATTTTTACATCTTTTTCTACTAGTTACCAAATAATAAAAAATCAAGTACATTGCTTTAAACCCATCAATACCCGATGATATAAAGGCAGTAGTGTCTTTTATAAAACAGTCATTAGAACTGAGGAAGGGAGACCGATGATGTCTTTGTATCAATATGCTAAATTTGTATTGAATTATGTTTGTCGTATGTTTGTGTGTATGCATGTATGTATGTATGTATGTATTGCTGCAACCCTAATGGGTTTATGTTCTGCAAATAAATAAAAATAAAAAATATATTTGGTAATTTTGTTATTACCCTTATTGAAGTCGATGAAATTTTATACACTGTCTATTTTATGCATTTTAAAGTGACCTATGACCAAGAAATTATAATCCACGTGCAAAATATTTTAACACTGTTTGAATGGATAAAAGCCGAGGATATCGATTGCTTCTGAAATCGGACGATCCCCCTTTATTAAAATATAAAGGAAATTTGTTACCATTTTTATGCCGATCTACAGCAAATTACAATTAGATGCCTTTATGCTACATTAAAACTATTTGATTTTTCTGCTGTTAGTTGCCGTGCATTTCCATGTAGCGCTAAATATCAGACCATTCAATAAGCCACTTCATTTAAGGTGTCAGTGTGGTATTATTCCGCCATTTTTATACAATATTTGTTGATTCAGATTTCATGCTTTTAGAAATTTAACAAAATGCTTATAAAATATAAAGAGAGTTTAAACGTACATGTATATGAAATCTTTGTTTCTTATCCCTTTTACAACATTTTCATTTGAAAAGATAAACTAAAACATACCAGCAGTAAATTTGTTTCCGGAAAAAAAAAAGAAGAAAACCCCAGAAATTACTAGAGATAGTTTGATAAAAAAATTTTCATATTGATACAACATGTAGCACAACAGAAATAAACATTTCACATTTCATCTCTCTTATTTCAACGGTGTCCCCTATTTTTTTATTAAATGTATTATATCTTTTTCTCTGTTCTTTAATACTTGTCAATCATTACTAATGTTCTTAAAACTGTTTCACTGTACTCAATAATACGGGACTTCCGAGTTGTGTTCAAACCGGAATCAAGTTCTGATACTATACTAAAAAATCAATACATCAATACATTGAGAGGGAATCACTAATTAATGAACACTGTTGAGCTAAGGGGGTTTATATTGAATCTGTCGTAGCGTTCTAGGTCAATTGTTTTTTTGTCAATTAAAATTTAGTTAAAGAATTGTCATGTAGGAACAATTATATTTAATAGATATTTTGTTTTTTTATGTGGTATATATTTATTTCAATAGATCAAGAAACCAGTCTCCGTCTCACTGGTATTTTAGGAGATCGTTTCGACCTTCAATTACTCAAGTGTTCCTTTCTCGAAAGTTCCGTATTGTTATGCTCATGTTGGCCCCTTTGACTGGAAATAAAGAATTTGTTATGTGTCATTTGTTGTTATACTGATTTCGACAACATTCAAAGTATGAACCAAATCTATAATATATGTTTAAAGTTTATATTCCTTCAAACAGTCGGTATAAATCGGAATAGCCCAATATGATTATAAAATATTATAAATCAGCATATAATATAATAATATTTTTACTTTCTTTCATATTGTTTTCTCCAGTTTCTCAATCTTAAACCAAAAGTTTAGATCTGTGCTGTTTTACAGCCCACACAAATTTCAAAATAGATTAAATAGAAACTGCACAGAAAAAACACAAACAAAAGACAAACGTAAGTGATAGGAACTCTTGATATAGCCGGACTTGGTAACGACATTATAAAAAGCTTAAGGTAGTTCGAACCTAACAAAAACATCAGACAGATTTTTTTTCATTTTAAGATATTTTGTAGTTCTTAGTCCACTTGTTCAAAAAATAAAATAAAAATGATATGTCACCGATCATCTTTTCCTGTAATCAGGCTTTGAAAATCAGGCCAAATTCAGTATTTTGCAGCAATATCTACAAAGAATATATAGGGAACTGTGGGTACATGCTTATTGTTTAGCTTTCATATGAAATAAACATCAGATGGATTTTTAATTTTTTTTTCACATTTCAGGGGTTTACATTTTAGCTATAAGTTGAGCTGATAAAATCTATATGTCACCGCTTGATTAAGAGAAATATTCAATAGACAATATTTATGGTAAAAGGGAGCTAATTCGCGGGAAAGTGTATGTCAATCTATTATGACATCACAATGGAAAAGCCAAATAAGGAATATTCCGGCTTGAAAATCCAGTCAATTTCGCATCCGACTTGTGGTTCGCAAATGCGCCAATCGAATGAGCCGTGTATTTAATAGTGTCGATCTACCTTAAACACTACAGTATCGATTTGGCCGTTTTATGACACTGTGTACAAAAGAACAAATTCATTTTCTATATAAATATGAACGAGTGGACATTATTTTAAACACGAAAATTTTCTTTGACTTGTTGATCTACATCAATAAATTTTACCAATGAGACATACTTCAAAAGTTTTCAATACCACCACAACAATAACTAAATACAACAGCTTGTATAATTGATTTCACTCTTGTATTCATTTCATTTGATCTTATTTTGGTAAGTGATTTTTCTTAATTGGTCCCGGCACCTGGATCGGTTTTCAGGGGCTCCGGCTACAGAGCTGCCGGGCGCGTCCCCAGGTGGTGGATAGGGGAATGCCCTGTCTATGCGGGGTAGTCAGGTCATAATACGGAAAGCCTGACCGCGAACCATTGTAGCCAAACTGTGTGGAGAAACGCCACGCTCCATGCAGTATAAAGATCCCTTCTATATTTCTCTAAAGAGAGCAGACGCATTGGGTGTCGGTATGGAAGGCTAAATTTCCTGCCCCTACCCATTACTCCCCTTTTCCAGTGGCATTCAAAAGTCGTTGCCCCAGTTGCCCCTTCCACCTTTATTTCTTTCTTCTTTTGCTTTCAATTATTTGAATTGATTAACATGTTCTCGTCCTGATATAGCTGAAATATTGCTCATTGGACGTTAAACTCTAACTAATCAATCAATCTTAATTGGTAGCTTTTAGCCAGAAGTCCAATGTTTTAGAAGTTTTCAGTTTGAAACAGTTGCTAATCATGCGTACATTTTCTAATAGTCCATGGGCTGGAATAACCCCCGTGCACCCCCTCCCCCCACTTCCGAACCTCACCCATTTTTTTAAGTCCGTATACATCCCCTCTTCAAAATAAAACATGTTAACACGAGCATAACCTGCACGCACTTGTGGAATTTGGCCCATTATTAGACCTACCTACCAAAATCTTGGAAAATTTCGTTTTTCGTTCAAGTTTTTCTTTCAGTTGCTTCAAAATGTTAACCAAATGCTTTCCAGTTATAAAAACGGGGTATCAAATGATTGCTTATTGTATGAGCTTTACAAAAATCCCAAGTTTTAACAATTTCTATGCCTAGAACGTTCCATAGCGCAATTAAACATACCCCTACCCCAATAAAATATTGACGAAAAAACTGATATTTTCATTGAAATTGCGTAAGTTTGATGGTCTAAAGGACCCGAAGTGCATCTCAATTCCCGATTCTGAAGATTGTTTTTAGCTTTTTGTTTTTAGCTTTTCAATCTATTTTCTTCAATATAAAAATGATAAGACGATGTTAACATATTTTAAATGACCAAAATTTTATTTTCAAATAGACCAAATACATGGACCTTTGTATAATTTCGTTTTTGAATAAGTTTTGTCTTTTATTTGCCTAATATTATTTTTTAGTGAACAAATATCATTTAAAATAGGTATCAAATGAAAGCTTATTATATTTGCTTTACAACCATTACAAATAATGGCTACTTTTAGGTAATATAAACATCATACATCAATAAAACTTACCCCT
>MJUU01008306.1:14883-39970 GCA_002080025.1 Modiolus philippinarum
ATTATCAAATATATATTCAGGTTTTACGATCCTAAAGTCATAAAGTCGAAATTGTGAAAAAATCTAAAATTCCGAAAATTTCCATTTTTCTAAAATTTTATACCGAAAATCAAAATTTTATGGACTTTAATGGTTTTATTTTCCAACATTGTATCACACCTGATAAGTTAGGCATAAAAACTAGATCAAATGACGAGGGTTGTTTATCTGAACGGAATTGACAGCCTAAAATTGTCATTTTCGCAATTTTTTGCAGGGGCAGGGGTACATTTTTTGCATCCCCAGATCATAAAAATAGCGTAAAGTGCCCAAACTTGTGTTCATTGTAAAGAATATTAATACAGCTTTAATTTGGTACCAAATTTTAGTACATATTACCTATCGTTAAAAAATTATGCAGCTTAAAAGATGAAACTTACGTTAAAACGTAAATACAAGAATTTCTGATGGTGTACTATAAAAGTGGCCCTATACTGTCTATGCGTGCAGGTTATGTTCGTGTTAACATGTTTTATTTTGAAGAGGGGACATAGAAGGACTGAAAAAAATCGGTCTGGTTCGGAAGTGGGGAGGGGGGGTGCACGGAAAGTGTTTCCAGCCCACGGACTATAAAGGAAAGTTTATAAAAAATCTTTTTTGTCAAATTTTATCTAAACCAAAAGTTACATGTCCTTCCGTTTCTCAACAGAAACTACATTCTTTCCCTTTTCAGTTTATATCCATATTAGTAGTTACTTCATTGTCAGTAAATATTAATTCTCTAATTTCTATCCAGTTTCATATTCGGCGTTGAAACATTTGTTCACTAATTTCTAGCAAATACCAGTGTGATAAAAATATTTCTCGTCTCTAGTGAGAGAACAACTCGCTTGGAATATAATACTCGGTGTTTTACATTATCTCATTAGAGAAAAAATTTCTACAACTGTGAAATTTCTCATATCTTGTCAAATAAATTTTCAAATGTTTAAAAACTCGGCAAACCCCGTTTTAGCCTCGTATTTAAATATTTGCAAAATTTATTTAACTCAGTGTGAGAAATTTCATTATCATCTTAGTTCTCGTTGTAGAAACTGTATTTCTCCTCTGTAGAAAGAGAACAAGTCTTGTAAAATTTCCCGCCAAATATTTTCGGAATACAATCCTCGGTGTTTTTTTCATCCAGTCATAAAAAAAAACAGTTTCTATGAAATTCTCACATCGTGTTAAATAAATTTTCGAATGTTTAAAAGCTCAGCTAGCCTCGCTTTCGAAAATTTGCAAAAATTATTTAGCCCGATTTGAGAAATTCCATAATTAAGTAGTTCTCGATTTAGAAGCTATGCACGTGTTCCTTTATCTGTTAATTCCTGAACCAGAAGTTGCTTCTTCTCCTTTGCCAGTAATTTTTGAACCAGTATTATTTTTAGGTGTATAGGAAGGTACCTACATCTTGTAAAAAGGCCAAAGGCCATGCACAGGGACTTGCTCCCGGTCTAGAAAAAAAAAATTACTATCCAACATGAATCTCGGAGAAAAAAACACTGTTTTTTTCTCCGAGATTCATGTTGGATAGTAATTTTTTTTCTAGACCGGGAGCAAGTCCCTGTGGTCCGTCTTTCCGTCCGTTAACTTTGATTTAAACCTCTTCTCCTCTTAAACTATACGGTTACTTTTCGATTAATAAGAAGTAAAAAAAAAGTTAAACATAGTAAGGTCTGCATGTCCTGCAATTTTGAAGAAAATCTGATAACCCATACAAGATTTATTGCCAATTTTAGATCACCTGGCCTAAAAGGCCATATGATATTTTGCCATCACTTTACGTCCGTCGCCTGTCCGTCCGTTAATAAGTTTAAAAATTTCTCCTCTTAAACTTTTTGGCCAACTGTAAACAAAATTGACCTGAATCATCACCATGGTATGCAGTTTTAAAATTGTTCGATTAGTCCAAAGATCAAATAGAATGGCCGCTGCTTATACAAATAAAAGACGGGATAAATTGTTGTTTTTTTTGCAAATAACTCAAAGACCATTACTGATATAAAAAATAGACGTTGGGGTAAAAATGACAAGATTGACAAGATCTACCTGAACTGAAATTTTGAAGAAAATCCCAAAAACCGGTCTTGGAGTTATTACCCTTTACCGTAAAATTTTCAAAATTGTAATATTATTAATTTATCAAAAAATTATAACAGATAGAGGTCAATTTTTAATTGCAAAAATGCTAAGTATATTAAGATCTAACCACCCGGAAATTTTGAAGAAAATCTTAATACCTATATAGTAGTTATTGTCCTTTATTTGTCAAATTTTGAAGAAAAAAAACATTATTCAATTTGCATTATATTTAAAAAAGGACTATTTGGGGGTAGAGGTTAAGCTTAAAATGCAAAAATGTCCAGTATGTCAAGGACTACATTTTATGTTCATAATTGAAATTTTCTAAAGTAGTCGCACCTAACCCAAGTAAGGTGCCAGCGGGGAACTTAGTTAAACATTCGACCTACTATTATTTAAAACACATTCAAAGATCGTCTCCTCTGCCTTGCCAATAGGAACAATTCTTGGTCACAACTGTCCTTAGTTGGTTCCCTTGAAAAATGTCTGGCAAGTCCGCATTAGACCCAAGATGGCCGCAAGCGGGGAACATAGTTTAACATTGAACCCTATTAGAAAACACATATAAAGACCTTTTCTGAAACTTTTTGGTAAATTTGAATCAAACTTAGTTGCAATAGTCCTTGGATTGTCGTCTTAAATGTGTCCGACAAGCCTGGTCCTCATCCAAGATGACTGTCAGCGAGGAACTTAATTTAACATTGGGCCCTATGGAAAACACATCTTTTCCGCTGACACATTAGGCATATTACATCGAGGACTGATAACACACTAGAAAATGTCACTGAGGTTATTTGGACTGTCGATGTAAGCCATGAACCAGGTGAGATACAGGCTCTTGAGAACCTCTAGTAGTAAACGATTTCTTTGTGCTTCGAGTTATATTTCGAAAACTTTTTGAGATAGAGGTACAGTTTGAATTACAATAGTGTTTAGCTTACCAAGAACATCCATCTCTACAAATGTCCGACAGGTTTGAATTTTATCTAAGATGACCACCACCGGGGAAAATAGATTAACATAGGACCCTATAGGAAAATGTTGTCAAATTGATGTTAAATAGGCATTGTAATGTGATGGTCATTAAAAATGATTTTAAAACTGATCATAAATCCAAGATGGTCGTCACTGCAGATCTTAGTTTAACATTTGATCCTACGGGAAAGTGTTGTAAATTGCTAATTATTGAAAGCCGTTTCATATATCAAGTTGATAACTATAGGCATGGTAACATGATGGTCACCTACATAATTTCATATATTTGTACCTATCACAAATCCAAAATGGCAGACACCAGAAACGTAGTTGAGAATAGAACTATAAGGGAAAATCTTGTAAATTGTTTATTCTTGAAACCGTTTAATACAACAAGTTGATATTAACTAAGCATTTTAACATGACTGTAATCTCGCAAATGAAATATTTTACTGCAAATTTGCTGTCACCTCAGATTAATCATATAATCTCGCGGAGAAATCTTAATAGATCAGTCGCCACCAGGTGAACGGGCCATAGCCAGGGTGAGCTTTTGCCATCACTTGCCGTCCTCAATTTTGCATTGCATTTAGACATCTTCTCCTCTGAAACCACTGAGCCAATTGGAATCAAACTTAATAAAAAAAAGTCCTTTCATGGCTTCGTTCAAATTTTATGATTGTTATGTTTGTACTTCATTCAATATGTTCACCAGCGTCAAACATAGTGTAACATATGAAACAATGAGCCAATTGGAACCAAAATTGGTTACAATAGTCGTTGGGTTGAAAAGTTGTGACCTCGCCCAATATGGCCACCAACAGAGAACAAAGGTTATAAAGTACCCTTTAGGATTGATGCTTGAAATTCCCATGTATATGGCCTCTTTCAAAATTGATTATATAACATATGTTTTGTTTAAACACTAGACGTGACAGCGATGCATAATAATCTTTAATTTACAGAATTTTAACAAAATAGATTGCTGGTAACAGGTGCAGTTATTATGTTCGATTTTAGAATTTATTACAATAAAGAATCAATATGTTAAAAGAGAGAACAAATTGCCAAATGAAAATCCAAAATAAGCTATGGAGTCAAGACATAAAAACTGTACGGCATCCAAAGCTTTAGGTAAGGGACCGACCATTTCACTTGAAGGGGGGGGGGGGGGGGGGGGGGNATTTTGGATCTGATTTTATGTGAAAAAAATATTTTGGCTGCCAAAATGATGAAAAAAAATTTTCTGAATGAGGCTTTCTGCCCAAAAAAATAATGTTAATTTTGAAAAAAAATATTTTGTTGATACGCGTGCAAAAAATAAATAATTTGTTTCGCGCGAAGCGCGAAAAAAATTTTCTGTCCAGAAAAAAAAACCATAACCCCCCCCCCCTTCAGGTTAAATGGTCGGTCCCTAACCAATTTTGGATCTTGTATGCCACGCTTTTATGTTTTTTTTCACGTTATGGTTTAAATGTAAACTTTACCTGGGACTAATATAACTTTAAGATAATTTCTTTTTTATATTAGATGGAAACAATTAATTCCCTGGAACTGAAGTGCACATGTGGAACAGCGGGACAAAATAATGAATTTAAAGACATCGGTGAAATGAGTTTATCTGAAGAACGTAACAATGTGGACAATATTGTGCCAGCTGTAGATACGACAGGGGATTCAGATGTCGATTCCGACAGTCTTGAAAATTTACCGTTGTCAATTCCGATTTCTTTTGGCGATAAGTCGCCGGAAAATGGAACTGCAGAGAATGTAACTATATTCCAAAATTCCACAATTCCAACAAATGTTTGTAATAGTAAATCAATGAAGAGTCAGTCTCGATCTAGTTATTCTAGTTCCTGTTCATCACAGATTTCTAATGAAGGGAGAACAAACAGGGATAAATCATTGTCATCTCCGATTCAAGTGAAAGAAACAACTAACGACATTGGAAAAAAGCCGACAATCAGAAACATAAATACCAAAAAGATATTTAAAACTAAAACCTTTGACAGTAGTCAAATCAAATCAAAAGTAAGTTCTAATTTAGAAAAGCAAAAGAAAAATGTCAGCAGATCTTTGTCACAGAAAGACAGACGTATGTCGGAATCAAATATACACCAAACTACATCAGAAAGCCATGGCATTCGTGAAACCCGTCTAAGTCGTTCAAGGTTCGAAAAATGCCACGAGCATCATGATGGGGTCGAATGTGAAGGTGAGGATTATTTGACACCCACACAAAGGAAAGAATTACTAGTTAAAGATATGAAAAAAGAAATTCTTGACTTAAAGAGGACAATCAAAGATAAAGAATTAGAACTTGAAATAAAAACAGCAGACTTTGAAAAGAAATTAGAAAATGTTTTAGCAGAAAAGGGGACAGAAATTGTGATACTTAAAAGTGATATCGAAACTTTGCGAAAAAAGAACGAGGATCTGCAAAAGTCATATCAAGTGTCAATAAATACAATTAATATGCTTGAAGATAACATCCGGGAACTTAAGGTAAGTATACTAACATGACTGAAATAACGTAGTGTGTGTTCTGTAAGCTGTCGACTAATAGATCCATAAGCATCAGGTATATGTTTATATATAAGTTTAACGTGCTAGTCATGTTATCGAAGAAAATACACCAGTTAGAATAGTGTGCATCTCTAGAAATAACTCCTCGTCACACTCGAAAAGTCATTGTGTGGAATTATCTCCCTTCTAAACATACAAATTGGGTGAGCGTTCACTTCAACAGCACATAAACTGTGCATTGTGATATTTAACTTATTCGATATGTAAATCTAAGTGCAGCAT
Source organism: Modiolus philippinarum (assembly GCA_002080025.1). NCBI lineage: Eukaryota > Metazoa > Mollusca > Bivalvia > Mytilida > Modiolidae > Modiolus > Modiolus philippinarum. The sequence goes on from MJUU01008306.1 coordinate 20,773, forward strand.
CTCCAAAATACAAGTTTACAACGGAACTGCTATTGTTCTAAAAATACCTTGTTTATAGTTGGTGCAAAATGCGTTCAAAGTAAACCTTAGCTTAAATAAAGGACTTCATTTCTTTTGTTTAATTGTAATCACTTATCGGCCTGTTCAGTGTAAATTAAAATGAACAAGACCTCTTTATGGTATCCCTATTGGAGCAAAAACTTGCACTAGCATAACGTAGGAAAGTAAGGTTTAAAGGTTTTTTGTGTAGTGATAAAATATCTTTTTAATGGAAGCTGAAAAGAAAGGACTGGGCGAGTTCTTTAACTTTATTTTGAAGAAGCCCTTCAATGAATTCAGCCTCATAAGAATCGAAAACAGATCGGCTAAAAGAGGTGCACAGTTTGTGCCTATTGGAATTCCGATGGTCTGTTCAAAAACAAGTCCACCAATCTGGACAAAACAAATATATTGTCGATCAGAAACTCTAACATTCTAATCACTTCTACCTCTGTGTATATTTTTTCTGTGATGAAATATACCTTTTAACACTTTCTGGTGGTTGTTAAGATTTCCCCTGAACAGAAAACAAGTTAATTTTATCAGTTAAATGCTTTTTCCTATTTCTTATAGCGGGATATAATTTTTTTTTTTAGGCATTCATGTGAAAACTTGATTTCCCCCCAGGTTCTTCTTTGGCACCCCTTGTCTCCCATTAACCCCTGTAATATCCGAAACTTGTTCGGAATTTCCATGAAAGAGTTTTGGGTTTGATTGGCGTACACATGGTTCCGTGCAAATAGTGTCACTAGTAAAAAGACATGGGTAGATTTCAAACCCTTACATGATGGACAACAAACAAAATACCGAAGTTACTGTTAATTTTGTTTCTGTATATGCGTATTTCGAAAACGTATGTCTCTTCAGTGCAGATAAAATCAAAACATTTTGAACTCCATAGACCGCTGTTAGAGAACAATTAATAAATAGGGTCTAAATAGCTAAGAAAAAATTCATCTAAGGACAGAGCTATTGCGTGAATTTTATTAGTTAGTTTCTAAGTCTAAAACATTAACAAATCAAATCAAATCAAATCAAATATTCTATTGTACCAATCTTTGACCTACAGGGGGCAATGACACAAAACACACATGATTAAAAACATACATACAAACATACATACATGTTATATTTACCATCATCTATCAAAAAATGTATATTGACCCGGTACAGCACTGGAACCCGGGTAACTCAAGACAGCCTTTCTGGGATTATATGTATATACCGATACCTAAAGTATATTACATATAAAATAAATATCTATCAAACAACACCTCAGACCAAATTACAATAACTGTCATGGGGTTGTGTAGCTACAAGAGACACCAAGGGACGGTGCTCTAGGAGATGCAATCTATTGCATTCCTCCTCGTGTGAAATGTAGATAAACAAGACCATAAACAATTAGAGTTTTTATATGAAAAATAAATTATCTTATTTATCTGCAGGAGACACCAAGGGACGGTGCTTAAGGACATGCTGATTCTTATAAATCAGCATTCCACCTCGTGTCTAAAGCAGATAAACAAGTGCATCGAGTATAATCAATCTATATATGCCTTTTTTTCAAAATCATTTACAGTGTACATGAAGAAATTTACATAGTTCTTTTAATACATCTGTATTTTCACAAGACATCATCCATACCAATCTTTCCTGGGGATTCAAATTAATGAAATTTGGACAAGACTGTAATATAGTGTTATACAAGTGTTGTCTTGCATTCGTGTATTTGGTGCAGTGAATTAAAAAATGAAGCCCATCTTCTACGTCACCCGAGTTACAGTGCTGACATAATCTTAGTTGAAGAGGGATACCCTTGTATCTACCTGTTTCAATTTGCAAATGATGAGATGAAACTCTAAATCTTGTTAAACTTCTCCTTAGCTCAAAACTACTGATCATTGTTAAATAATTTTCAAATTCTTGATTTATTTTGAATTTCACATATGTACGTTGTTTACTGTCTGAACACTTGGTAATTTGTTTCTTCCATGATATTGTATATCCCTCTTTTAACTTTGCCTTTACATTTTTTTTTGAAATATTTGTTTTATTTAGTTCTGAAATCTGGGGAATATTCAGTAAGATGCTTTGAAGTGACCCATACCATGAGGGTTTCTTTTGGTAATATAGCTTTTTAGACTGTTCATATCCATCCTTTGAAAGGGGAAAAGATTCTAAATTTTCTAATCTGATCCAATAGTTAATGATAGATTTAACTATATCAAAATGTAAAGGAAAACGACCGAGTTCTGATAAAACAGCAAAATTAGTAGTCTTTTTATGTACGCCAAGGATAAACTTACAGAATTTATTGTGCAGCTTCTCACATACAATTAATATTAGAGTAAATTTTGTCCAGCGTTATACTTCCATTCCTGAATTTAGCTGTGAATGGATTAAAAGATCCACACATTTTACTACCATAAAGTAAAATGGGCTTTATGGTGTGATCAAATACATGTAAACTAGTTTTTAAGTTAATATATGGTTAAACAGTAAATTATATGGTTACAAATTAACAAATAAAGAAATTATCTTTACTGAATGCATTTTGAGTATAATTCAAAGCTCCTTGTATAAGCTTTGATCATCAAATTCTTTCAGTCTTTTTAAGTTGTATGTGATTTTCAGTTACTGTTTCCATTTGATCAATGCTTTGTCTTCTTTGTTCGTTTGACCTAATGGCCACTTGCAATAATTCCCGCCCCTTCTTCATATACAAATTCATAATGCCTACACGTCATCGAAGTAAAGTTTATAGTGTCACACGTATTACCATAATGTTTGCTGTTCGTGTTGTCAATCTAACTCGATGATTTTTATTTCTTTGAAGGAATCTATAGCTACAAGAGAGAAAAACAACGAATACGTATTTTTGGAGACATACAGGAAAGGTCAAATGTCAGCTTTATTTGAACGAAACGAAGAGGTAGTTGACTTTATCATATTTTTATCATGTTTTCACCCTACAAAGGTTTATGTTGAAACAAATTGTCTAATCAATATCTAACTGAAGTAAAGATGGTAAGGAGCTCATAGTAATTCAGTTAAAATGAAGTATCGGGTATAATTTGGAGGATTTAGCGTTTTAAGATGTCACAACAGCTCAGTAAAATTTGTAATTATTTTCTGTCAAATCATCTCCCTGGTCTGGGTTACAGGCATATATATATATATATATATATAAATATATATATTAACTTGTTACATTAATTTTGTTGTATTGTTGTGTCTGATTTATGAATGTTATATTTGTAATCGCCGCTTGAGGGACCTTGATTGGAATAAATGTATCTTAATCTTAATCTTAATGTTATATTAACCTCTTAACCGAGCCTAGTATGTCTAACTCTCTTAATTTCAAACGGACATATAGAGTATATAAATGTATAAACCACTTCAGATTATGAAGTAAAATAAGTGATTTATGTCAATGTAGTCCTTTCCCGAATTAAGTTTTCTATATTACACTTTATACAAACTACATTTCACATGTTTACAGCAAAAATGAATCAATACTTTATCAAAAATTATATCTTTTATATAATACCCATAACATAAGAAATGGACACATTATGCTATACTCAATACAAATTGAATCTTATATAATTTACTTAATGCTTTGTTCTCTATTAGCTTTTACATGTGTTTCATTCTGGTTTGATTTTGCCCTGCACTGAAGAGACATGGCTTGTCGTAACGCGCATCTGCTTAAAAAAAAATAAAAAAAAATCTAAATTGACATCAGCTTGGATAGTTTGTTATCTATAACAAAAATAGAACCCTGTATACATCTAAATGAAAATCAAAATCTGAATAAAAATGAATATATCATATTACACTCATTAAAAATGAATCCTTTATTTTATACTCCGTACATTACAATAAAAATTAAATTTGTTATATTATACTGTAAATGTTACCATTAACTTTAAAATGAATACATTTTATAATACTCAGTTCAAATTGAATCCTCTAAGTTATACTCAATATGTTATAGATAATTTTTGTATTATAGTCAAAACTTTATACAAACATTGAAATATCTAATTCATCGTAATACATTATCAAAGCTACAGATAGCTTTATTACTTATCACAGTGCCGAATGAGCAGAATGATTTAACAATTATACAAATGAACATTAATGATCATGAAGAAAAACTTAACTTACATCCCAGCTCTTTTGTTCTAGTAGGGATGATCTGAGTCGGATCAACCTAGCAATCTCACCCCAGTTATAAGAAAGGATTTTTTAGTTTTTATTTTGTTTTTTCAAAGCCAGATTTTGAGAATTTATGTTTAAATATCAAAAGTTTACAACGTTGAAAAATAACATAGTCCATAGTGGGATTCGATCCAGGGTCGTTTCGTTTACTAGACTGCTGCCTTACCTAATAGACTACGAACTCGTTGGAGTTACCGTGTTAGAAAATCGTATATAAAGAATCGTTGTGGGGCAAAATAAGGATATATATTATTAATGAAATATGAAATATTTATTTCATGACATTATAAGCATGGAAATAATTTTTAAGAATATAAACCGATGTTCCTTCACTTGTTATACGACCGCAAAAATTTTGCGGTCGTATAATGGTATGGTGTTGGCGTCGTCCGCGTCGTCGGCGTCTGTGGACAGCATAACTTTGCTTCTAGTGGACGGATTATTATGAAATTTTGGTATGATGTATCTTGGCACACGCGTAAACAGAGGTTTTAATTTTGAGTTGATGGCCCCGCCCGTTTTAGAAAAAGGGGCCAAAAAAGGGGTGAAATTGGGTGTTTTCATATCTTTGACTGTAGAATCTTTATTATTTATTGGATTTTAATGGGGTTTGTTTCAGTGTGCTCCTGAGGAAATTTCCAATCTGGTGTATGCAACGGATTTCACATAGCATGTACGGCTCAGGAGATATATGGGCCCAACAGGGGCAAATCCCCCCCCCCAATTTTTTTAAATTTTAAGTCCGATTTTGATGCAGTTTTTTCAATGGATTCCTTGCAAAAAATTAATATTGCGCTCAGCCATTAGATTTTTGGTAACTTGTTTCCTTTCCCAGATATGAGGGGCCGAACGGGGCCAAAATTGCGAATTTGCAGATTATGTAGAATTTTTATTTTTNTGCATTTCCATGTAGCGCTAAATATCAGACCATTCAATAAGCCACTTCATTTAAGGTGTCAGTGTGGTATTATTCCGCCATTTTTATACAATATTTGTTGATTCAGATTTCATGCTTTTAGAAATTTAACAAAATGCTTATAAAATATAAAGAGAGTTTAAAAGTATATGAAATCTTTGTTTCTTATCCCTATTACAACATTTTCATTTAAAAAGATAAACTAAAACATACCAGCAGTAAATTTGTTTCCGAAAAAAAACCAGAAATTATACTAGAGATAGTTTGATAAACAAAATTTCATATTGATACAACATGTAGCACAACAGAAATAAACATTTCACATTTCGTCTCTCTTATTTCAACGGTGTCCCCTATCTTTTTTATGTATTTTTATATTATATGTAAACAATATAATATAATATAAAAAATAAAACACATTTTTTTATTAAATGTATTATATCTTTTTCTCTGTTCTTTAATACTTGTCAATCTACTACTGTTCTTAAAACTGTTTCACTGTACTCAATAATACGGGACTTCCGAGTCGTGTTCAAACCGGATTCAAGTTCTGATACGATACTTAAAAATCAATACATCAATGCATTGAGAGGAAACACTAATTTATGAACACTGTTGAGCTAAGGGGGGAGGGGGGTTATATTGAATCTGTTGTAGCGCTTTATGTCAATTGTTTTTCGTCAATTAAAATTTAGTTAAAGAATTGTCATGTAGGAACAATTATAAGTATACACTTCAATGTAATAGATATTTTGTTTTTATGTGGTTTATATATATATTTCAATAGATCAAGAATCCAGTCACTCCGTCTCACTGGTATTTTAGAAGATCGTTTCCGCCTTCAATTACACGAGAGTTCCTATCTCGAAAGTCCCGTATTGTTATGCTCATGTTGGCCCCTTTGACTGGAAATAAAGAATTTGTTATATGTCATTTGTTGTTATACTGACTTAGAAAACATTCAAAGTATGAACCAAATCTATAATATATGCTTAAAGTTTATATCCCTTCATACAGTCGGTATAAATCGGAATAGCCCAATATGATAATAAAATACTAGTATTATAAATCAACATATAATAATATTTTTACTTTCTTTCATATCGTTTTCTCTTAAACCAAAAGTTAAGATCTGTGCTGTTTTACAGCCCACACAAATTTCAAAATAGATTAAATAAAAAAGATAACAAGAAACATCTCCAATGGCTGAAAATTACAATTACATGCCACAATGCCACAGGAAAAACACAAACAAAATACAAACGTAAACAACGATAGGAACTCTGGATAGCCGGACTTGGTACCGGCATAGTAAAAGGCTAAAACACTACAGTATCGATTTGGCCGTTTTCTGACACTGTGTACTAAAGAACAAATTCATTTTCTATATAAATATGAACAAGTGGACATTATTTTAAACACGAAAATTTTCTTTGACTTGTTGATCTACATCAATAACTTGTACCAATGAGACAGACTTCAAAAGTGTTCAATACCACCACAACAATAACCAAATACAACAGCTTGTATAATTGATTTCACCCCAACATTCATTTCATTTGATCTTATTTCAAGATTGAAGATGATTGGTAAGTTGTTTTTCTTAATAGGTAGTTTTTTTTCAGAAGTTCTATTTCTTAGAGATTTCGAGTTTTATGCAGTTGCTAAGTAACGCACATTATCAAAAGGGAAGTCTAAAAAATGACTTCTCCTTTGTCAAATTTTTCTGTACCAGAAGTTACATGTCCTCATTTGGCAGTTTCTGAACAGAAACTACATTCTTTCCCTTTTCAGTTAATTTCCATATTAGTAGTTATTCCTTCTCCATTGTCAGTAAATATTAATTCTCTAATTTCTATCCAGATCGGCGTTGAAACATTTGTTCTCTAATTTCTAGCAAATTTAACCAACGCCTGGCCGGTGTGATAAACATATTTCTCGTCTCTAGTGAGAGATCAACTCGCGTGAAATTTCCCGCCAAAACTATTCGGAATAAAATCTTCGGTGTTTTACATTATGTCATTAGAGAAACATTTTCTACAACTTAAAGACGTTAATTATGAAATTTCTCATATCTTGTCAAATAAATTTTCAAATGTTTAAAGACTCGTTTTTAAACATTTGCAAAATTTATTTAACTCGATGTGAGAAATTTCATAATCAACTTAGTTCTCGTTGTAGAAATATAGTTTCTACAACGAGAACTTCATGGTTTCGTTCAAATTTTATGATTGTTATGTTTGTACTTCATTCAAGATGTTCACCAGCGTCAAACATAATGTAACATATGAAACAATGAGCTAATTGGAACCAAAATTGGTTACAATAGTCGTTGGGTTGTTTCCTTGAAAGTTTGTGATTTTCATGCTCCGACCTCGGCCAATATGGCCACCAACAGAGAACATACTTTAGGATTGATGCATTTAGAAGTCTTCTTGAAATTCCCATGTATATGGCCTCTTTCAAAATTGATTATATAACATATGTTTTGTTTAAACACTAGACGTGACAGCGATGCATAATAATCTTTAATTTACAGAATTTTAACAAAATATATTGCTGGTAACAGGTGCATTTATTATGTTCGATTTCAGAATTTATTACAATAAAGAATCAATATGTTAAAAAAGAGAACAAATTGCCAAATGAAAATCCAAAATAAGCTATGGAGTCAAGACATAAAAACTGTACGGCATCCAAAGCTTTAGGTAACCAATTTTGGATCTTGTAGGCCACACTTTTATGTTTTTTCACGTTATGATTTAAATGTAAACTTAACCTGGGACTAATATAACTTTAAGATAATTTCTTTTTTATATTAGATGGAAACATTTAATTCACTGGAACTGAAGTGCACATGTGGAACAGAGGGACAAAATGAATTTAAAGACATCGGTGAAATGAGTTTATCTGAAGAACGTAAGAATGTGGACAATATTGTTCCAGCTGTAGATACGACAAAGGATTCAGATGTCGATTCCGACAGTCTTGAAAATTTGCCATTGTCAATTCCGATTTCTTTTGACGATAAGTCGCCGGAAAATGGAACTGAAGAGAATGTAACTATATTCCAAAATTCCACAATTCCAACAAATGTTTGTAATACTAAATCAATGAAAAGTCAGTCTCGATCTAGTTATTCTAGTTCCTGTTCATCACAGATTTCTAATGAAGGGAGAACAAACAGGGATAAATTATTGTCATCTCCGATTCAAGTGAAAGAAACAACTAACGACATTGGAAAAAAGCCGACAATCAGAAACATAAACACCAAAAAGATATTTAAAACCAAAACCTTTGACAGTAGTCAAATCAAATCAAAAGTAAGTTCTAATTTAGAAAAACAAAAGAAAAATGTCAGCAGATCTTTGTCACAGAAAGACAGACGTATGTCGGAATCAAATATACACCAAACCACATCAGAAAGTCATGGCATTCGTGAAACTCGTCTAAGTCGATCAAGATTTGAAAAATGCCACGAGCATCATGACGGAATCGAATGTGAAGGTGAAGATTATTTGACACCCACACAAAGGAAAGAATTACTAGTTAAAGATATGAAAAAAGAAATTCTTGACTTAAAGAGGACAATCAAAGAGAAAGAATTAGAACTTGAAATAAAAACAGTAGACTTTGAAAAGAAACTAGAACATGTTTTAGCAGAAAAGGGGACAGAAATTGTGATACTTAAAAGTGATATCGAAACTTTGCGAAAAAAGAACGAGGATTTGCAAAAGTCATATCAAGTGTCAATTAATACAATAAATATGCTTGAAGATAACATCCGGGAACTTAAAGTAAGTAGTTTTACGTTTCGATACCAAGATAAGTTGATGTTTCTGTAAGCTGTCGACCAATAGAATTAATATTATGAAGTATCAGGCATGCTGTTTAACGTTCTATTCAACACAATTTGACATCCTCGCAGATCATGTTAACGAAGAAAATATATCATAGAGGCAAAAAGCTAGAATAGTTGGCATCTTTTTTACACCCCGAAAAGTCACTGTTTGAAGGTGTCTCCCTTCTAAACATTCAAATTAGCTGGGCATTCACTTTAACAGCACATATACTGTGCATTGTGATATTCAGGTTAATCGATATTTTAATCACATAGGAACAATGTATTTACAATGGGACTGCTATTGTACTTTACATTGTTTATAGTTGGTGCAAAATGTGTTCAAAGTGAATCTTTTCTGTTTGCTTTAATAAGGAGTTTAATTTTAATCACTTATCGGAATGCTCAGTGTAAATTAAAATGAACAAGAACCCTTTTTATGGTATCCCTGTTAGAGCAGAAAATTGCGTTAGTATAACGTAGGAAAATATAGATGTTATAGAGTACTATGGGATCCAATGACCTGAAGATATTACAGGTATACTGGCCTCTCACTGATACTGCCGATGTCTACTGAAATCTATGACAATTCTTTACCAAACCCTTCGGGGAGTTTTGAGTTTGATCTTTATTCCGTAGTGCGACAGTGTTTTACCAGCAGACTAGGCTCCTTGAGCTAGCCGGCACAGTTTAGCGGCGAGCACTCCTCGATCCATCTTTCTAAATTACGTTTTGTCTTTTTCTTTCCTTCTCAAGATTGTGGTCTTGGAGTTAGTAGTCTACCTGTATTGGGTTTTATTTGTATGTTTTATTATACTATAGGGAAACGGGATAGAGAAAGGGGAGGTTTGGGTACCCATAAACCGGTTTAACCCTACCGCTAGTGCCGGTACCAAGTCCGGCTACCCCGAGTTCCTATCGTTGTCCATGTTTGTCTTTTGTCATTTTATTGTTTTTCTCGTGCGGTTCCCTGGTGGATTGTGGCATGTGATTGTGGTTTACGGCCATTGTAGGTGTTTACTGTTATCTTTCTTATATTAATACTAGTATGTGAGAACCACACCGTCAATCCAAGACGAATAATCCAAGGACAAATGGCAACATCGGAAACAACAAAGAAACAGAGACACAACATGAGAACGACACAGAAAAGAAAAAAATAAAGACACACAAACACAAAATGAACAACACGGACCCATTAGAAAATCATGGGCGAGATCAGGTGCATCAGTCGAGATTATAGAATATACCTTTTAACACTCTTTGGTGGTTAATACGATTTCCTCTGAACTGGAAAACAAGTTCCCTGCCAATGGTACTTAGGCAATACGGGAATTCCTTTCGGATGAAAACATGATCTAATTCCATTAGTTCAATGCTTTTTTCTATTTCTCATAGTGGCATATAACTTAATTCTTTTCATTTCAAAGCATTTTCACAAAAACCTTGATTTTCTTCCCAGGTTCTTCTTTCGCACCCCTTGTCCCGATTGACCCCGTGTAATATCGTAAACACGTCTGGAAATTTCCATGAAATAGTTTTTGGGTGCATTGCTGTATACACGGTACCGTGCAAGTAGTGTCACAGGTAAAAAGACGTGGGTAGATTTCAAACCCTTACACGATGGACAATAAAGAACAAAATACCGAATTTGCTGTTAATTTTGCATCTGCATATGCGCATTCGACAACTCTTTTGGAAGTCCATAGAAATACGTGTAAAGCTGCTGGAGAACAAATAACAAATAGAATCTTAATAGCAAAGCAAAAATTCAGCAAGGACAGAGCTATGCACGAGTTTCATCATTGCAGATATTTTGGAAGTTTCTAAGAACGATGGTGTGGTAAATAGCGTATGTATAAACTTGTCTCGAGCTACATTAAACTGAAAATCAAGACTCTTAGTTGTCAGGAATATGCCATGGATACACCACTTTTGTGAAATTTAGTATTTCAATGCATTTTTTAAACTTTATTGTCCAACATTTTTGGGTTCGAAAATTTACCCATGTGACTTGCAAGAACTTTGTATTGTACAACATGCTACCAATGCAAAATCGCACATTTCTTTAGAATTTACGAAACAGTAATTTCTGTAACCACTTTAACACATCAAATCTTGAAAAATATGGAAGTTAAGAACCTTTAGTACATCATTCCTGTAAAGTTTGGTTGAATTTGCTTTAGCAGTTTAAGAGGAGAAGATGAAAATGAGATTTTCCCCATAGGATCCAATGTTGAACCTAAGTTCCGCGCTAGCAGCCATGTTTTTGTCAGATCTGACCAAATGAGCAATCTTTATTAAAAACATTTAGTACATCATTCCTGTAAAATTTGGTTGAATTTGCTTCAGTGGTTTCAGAGGAGAAGATGAAAATGTAATTTTTTCCATAGGGTCCAATGTTTAACTGTTTTTCGTGCTGTTGCAGCCATGTTTTTTATCAGATTGTAACGAAATAAGCAATCTTTGTTTAGACTTTTAGTACATCATTCCTGTAGCGTTTGGTTGAATTTGCTTCAGCAGTTTCAGAGGAGAAGAGGAAAATATGATTTTTCCCATAGGGTCCAATGTTGAACCTAAGTTCCGCGCTGGCGGGCATGTTTTTTATTGGATCGAAACAAAATGAGCAATTTTTATAAAGGACCTTGCATACATCATTCATGTAAAGTTTGGATGAATTTGCTTCAGTGGTTTCAGAGGAAAAGATGAAAATGTGATTTTTCTCATAGGGTCCAATGTTTAACCTACGTTCTGCGCTGACAGTCATGTTTTTTGTCGGATCTGAACAAAATGAGCAATCTTTGTTAAGGAACTTTAGTACATCATTCCTGTAAAGTTTTTTTGAATTTGCTTCAGCTGTTTCAGAGAAGATGAAAATGTGATTTTTCCCATAGGGTCCAATGTTAAACCCAAGTTCCGCGCTGACGGCCATGTTTTTCATCGAATCGGAACGAAATGAGAAATCTTTGTTAAGGACCTTTAGTACACCATTCCTGTAAAGTTTCAGTGGTTTCAGAGAAGATGAGAATGTGAAAAGTTGACGGGCGACGGACGACGGATGCCAAGTGATGGCAATAGCTCACACTGACACTTTAGGTCAGGTCAGCTAAAAAGAAATGTTCAGGGTTAAATATTTTCATAAATGACAATTACAATATGGCTGTTGCCATAAGAACGGCATTTTTATCAAAAGGAATTTCTGGCATTCTGTGAAGCTTTGCTAATTTGCGTGAAAAATTAGGTGTAGTGCTTTTAGAGAATGGCTAAAAAGTGTTGTATCATGACCCTGGTACGATGATGAGCGCTATGAGTGTGCACCATTCACAGAGAAGATTTGGTTTTGGTTTTGCAAACAAACGACAATGTAAACTGTGATTATTTGTAGACTTTGTACAACTAAAATATAAAAGGATATTTCTTTCAAAATATGTCAATGATAGAAAGACAAGCCAATGAAAAATAATAAAAAATTCGCCAGTCAGTAGATCCTATTGGTAATTTGCTCTCTATCAGTTTTTACACTTATTTCCAAATGATTTGATTTGATCTGCACTGATGAGACATAAGTTGTCGAAATGCTCATATACAGAAACTAATTTAACAGTAACTTCGGTATTTTGGTATGTATATTTTGGTATGTAACCACATTGAGTCCACCAGTGTACAACACTAACAGTAAATTAAAGCATCTTGTAATAGCTTTGACAACATGTTTTTAAGTTGTATGTTATTTTCAGTTTCTTTTCTCTTGGAATCCTTGGTTTGTTTTGTTCTATTGAAAGACGAAATAACCATTTGCAATAGTTTTTGTCCGTTCTTCATATACAAAATCATAATGCCTACACGTCCTCGAAGTAAAATTTATTACCCTAATGTTTGCTTTGCGTCTTGTCAACCTAACTCGATGATTTTTTTTCCTTTGAAGGAATCTATAGCTACAAGAGAGAAAAACAACGAATACGTATTTTTGGAGACGTACAGGAAAGGTCAAATGTCAGCTTTATTTGAACGCAACGAAGAGGTACTTGACTTTTATCATATTATTGTTTTCACCCTACAAATATCTCATCAATATCTAAGTGAAGTAACGATGGTAAGGGCTCATAGCAATTCAGTAACAATAAAGTACCAGGTATAATTTAGAGGATTTAGCGTAACAACTTATTAAAATTGCAATTATCTTCAGTCAAATATATATTAACATCTTTATCAACCTCAGTATGTCTAATTGTGTAAATATCAAACGGACAAATAGGGTATATAAATGTATAATTTCAATTGCTGTTGCAACCTCCATTTTCATGAACAACAAATAAGTTTTTTTTCTCGATAAACACTTGTTGCCTATCAATACGCACGAGGATATCAGAACTGAACAGTTCTCAAAATATAGCTTTGACAAAAACAAAATAAAAAGTAAAAAAAAAATCCTTTGTTATATCTGGGGTGAGATTGCTAGGGTGATCCGATTCAGATCGCCCCTGCTAGAACAAAAGAGCTGGGATGTAAGTTAAGTTTTTCTTCATGATCATATAATTGTACATTCGGCACTGTGATAAGTTATAAAGCTATCTGTATCTATGATAATGTATGTGAACAAATTACTGTCGTTGCTACTATTTGTTTTATTACAAATCCAAAAAATGTACAAAAAAGAAGACGTTCATTCACTCCTGAATGTTTGGTTTATTACACTGTATTATTGTTTTGCTCACATAAATAGATTACACTGTATTATTGTTTTGCTCACATAAATAGATTCTACAAATAAAGCAAACTGAATCTTCAGCATCAATTTACATAATGTAAAACTATTTTTTTAATTATTTAACAGTTAGAAAGAATGGCAGTTTCATGTGATGGGTCGAGTATTACAATAAAAGAACTATTACAAAAACTGTTACTGACAGAAACAGAGCTTGGCAAATGGCAAGCCATTCGTCGTCAGGAATCTTACGACGAGGCACCAAAACCAGAAACGGAAGCGGATGCTATTCTACGTTTTATGAAGGACTCGTTTTACCATTATGCTACAGATTCAAAGGATTCGGACTTCCATTTGAGAGCAATTATAAGGATGTTAAATTTCACGGATGTACAGAAAAAGAAAATAGCGGAAAGTATCGCCGCTAAACGGAAAAACAAAAATCCACCAATATGAGCATAAGATTCGATTTCTAGGACTTAAAAAGAGTTGATGTGGAATTTCTCCATGAAAAATTTCATCATAAGATGGAGAGAAATACGTTTGGATTATAGATTTGTAGTTTTTAGAAGGTTTCGGATTTGAAAATTTATTTGTACAAGCTATATAAATACTGATTTTTAATAGCTTAACATTTTAGTTCACAAAAAGATCTCATCTATTGTCTGGTCCGACTGGCCTAAAGGGTAATTGTAACTGTTTGGTGTTGTCTTTGTCCAACTGTTCTAAACTTAATTTCGGATATCTCTGTAATGACTAAGCCGATGGAATCATGGCTCGGTCTGTGCACATATAATATGTAATGCATGCTGTACTGAAATCATTTAAACTGGGTCTAAATTTATGTGTGCGATTTCTGACACAAATACAGAAATTTTCACTGAATTTTAAAGACCCAATCAAATTCACAATTCATAAATTATTTAATGTACAATACTAAGCACAAATTTTGTGAATAATCATGTTTTTATTTCTATAAGGAAAAAAGAAATCAAATGGTGAACAAACTATTTACTATCTGCTGTAGCACGCTTGATGCTTTCCCTTTCCATTGCATTGCACGCCTATTTTGACATCAATTTTACCTTTATTGGCTTCTCAAAAATAGAACTAATGATAATGAAATCAATCTTTGCCCATTCCAAATAGATAGATGCTTACAATGTCATTCCATTTTACGAATGCTTTAAAGACGATTTTTTTAAAAATAGAAGACGTAAAAAATAAGATTTGAACGTCATAATTCTCAAACATCATTTCTTGGTGAGAAAAGTTTTAACTAAAAATTATGTTGATTTCTCTTTCCGAAAGACGAGATTTAATTATATTCAGCAAAAAAAAATTAGGATCATGGATTTTCATTTCCATTACAAATGAATTGAGTTTTATAACACAGTTTAATTTGAATAAATCATACACTAAGCAATCAGCCTTTGAACATTGCGTTTGATGTTTTCAAGAATATCGGGTTGGACACTTGAAATTAGTCTACGAGGTCAATTGGTCATGCTTCCGCGGAAAACACAAATCACTGAGACTAACATTTTTACTCCAAAAGTTTATCTGCCTTGAAATGAAATCAAATTCCAGTCAGGAACCGATACACCGAAGACTTGTCTTCCATAATATCTGTGGCTTGATGTTTCGAACGATGCTGTTACGTCAAAATGTTTAATCAGTGTATCATACCCTTCAAAATTTTGAAAATGACCAAAACAAAAGTGGAAGTTCTTCTGTAAGAAAAAATGGGCACCCTTTGATAGTTTTCAACAATTCTCAGTCAATCAAAATCTGCAATAAAATCTGTAGATAGTAAAAAATTGAACAACTGGATAAAAATGTCGAAATCATGAATTTTTGCAAAAAAAAATGTGATTTTCCGAGTCTTAAAAATTTTAAAAATTTTGAAAAGATGAAAAAAGATGACAAATGCAGAAAATATTCATTTTGGTAAAGTTATACATTGTTCAAAATCTCATATCAATCAGATTAGTGGTTATGCTCATGCTTCGTGACGAAAATAAAGATACACATCACGGTACATGATTTTAAATGAATATGATTCTAAACTTTTTTCCAAGTATATTTTGTGATACTGATAGAAATAATAGTTGATTTTAACTATCATGGTCTTTAAATTTTTGTCTACCTTCTGTCTTAATTTTATTTGGAAACTTTCAATATCTAAAATACAAAATTTTGTATTAAACTAAAGAAGTATCTCCATCATGCAAAGCTCTGTCCTAGGCTGATTTTTCGCTTTCAGTTTAGATCCTTTTGATTACTTGTACTTTTATACATATTTTGATTTCTGGATTTCCAATGTTTTGACTTTGTTTGTACTGAAAAGACATTAGTTGCCAAAAGAGCCATATGCAGAGAGTAAATTTACAGTTACTTCTAATTTTGTTATTTGATCTGTACTGAAGAGACTCAATTGTTCGAAATTACAGCAACTTCGGTATTTTGCAAATTCATGGATGCAAATGTTTATATAACTAAATTCTTTTTATTCTTGTACAAGTTCCACACCTCCTGAACCGTGTGAGTTACTTTTCATTCTCTGTAAGCACTTTTGGCACAAATAGTAATGAAATTCCTCGAAATCTGTTTCTCACTACCAAATCCATGTCGGAAACTTTTTTTGATTAAAATATTGTTGCTAAGGCAACAGTCAAGTAATTGTGCAAAATTGTCATTTTTGACATTTCTAACCCTCATGAAAATGATTAAAAAAATATGGGATAAACTTGCGTTCCCATGGTTATCAAAATCGCTATATTGTAAATTTCTAAAGAAATTTGTGATTTTGAGTTGGTAGTAAATTGAACACTCAATGTTTCAATTGATTGGCAAACATTGCATTGGCCTGCTATAAACTATTTTGCAAGGGTACAATATGATATATGACTTTGACTTTCACAAAATTGGTAATTTTTCAAGGTCACATGCTTTTTTCTAATGTGTTCAAGGCGGTGTTTTATTGGTACACAGAAGACCTTCCGAAGAGCTTCTTTTTTGTTTTATTGGGCCCAGAAGATATTCCGGAGAACTTCCGTCGCTTCTTTTTCAAAGCAGGTTTAGATGGAAGAAAAGAGGCTAGTCACGTGATTTATGATGGCGTCTGTTACAGACTGTGTGCTAGAGTGTGAAACATCTTTGCATTTGAAATTCAAAAAAATATAAAGGGTTCCGATATTGCTGAAATATTTAGTGAACTAAAAAATATCGAACAAGTTGTGCGTTTCTTCTGTTGTTGAGTATATTTTACTCGCTTACAGACGAAACTGGTTAATTCGAAATTTCATTTTCAGACTTGCTCGTTCACGAATGTGGAGAGCAAATAATTCTAGATCGGCCAACGAACATGGATGGAAATTAGAGAAAAGGCTTTTTAATTTCGAATTTAGATGTTCGCTGTCAATCTCGAACTTAAAAACGTGAAAATATAACTACATGAAGTTCGATTTTGAAAACGGTCGTAATAAAAGTTGAACAACGGTAACTCATTCATTATAGTTGAGTAGCACAATGTGTGCAAAACCATTCATGTTGTATATGTTAGACCATATATATATGTTTGTTATTAATGTCTGCTATTTTCTATGTGTAAAAATTAATCTAAGTAAAATGATTCATTTATGTACTTAAATTTGATATGTTCGTCTTTACTTATTATGTTAGATTCACAAAATAAACTATTATCTGTAACACTACAGTGCTTTTGATATTATTTTACCAGAACTACCAGAACAAACTAGAGTTTGTGTTGTTATTACTCCCCTTTGGGTCGTTGTCTCTTTGACACATTCCCCGTTTCCCTTCTTTTTTCTAGAACTGTTTTTATTTGATCCGAACCCTTTTTTTCTAATACCAATGTGTTATATTCGAGATGCGCCTATGTAGAAACTAAATTGACAGAAACTTTGGTATTTTGTTGTATACAATGAGAGTATAGAGTAAATGTACATGTGAAAAAGTCTCTACAAATGCAATGCACTACAACACAATACCAATGTATTGATTTATTGTACCGCAGTATCGCAGGAGAAGCTATCGTTATTTCAGTAATCCGAGATTAGTTAGCATCCACTTTTCCTCATGAGTGCACACATTGTTTTGAAAATCTGAAGGAGGCTAACTCCTGATTTTGTTTATATCAGGAATTTCTTGAAACCTATTTTAATTTACTAACTATTTTACGAAAGCACTACAGACTAAAAGAAATATTTAGGTCCGTGTGCTTTTGACCGAGATACAAGACAAAAAATTTGGCGGGAAATAGATTTATGTGGATTTTCCTTTAATTCAATTTTATGCGGACTTTCTCATTAGACGTAGTTATCAAGGCTTACAAAATTCCGTCTCATACGATAATTGAAAAGGTTATTTAATAGAAATTAGTTCCTTAAGGAAAATTTGAAGTTTCGATCCGCACTGTGATTCAAGATTCATATAAATGAAATTGAAAATGAAACTCATTATTTTTTCACATGTCCGAAATATGAAAGTGAACGTGAAGAATTAATGAAAAATATAAATAAAATTTTCCCAGAATTTTACAAACTAAACAAAAATCTTCAACTCAAAAACTTGATTTCGTCTTTTCAATGCATGCAGTATGTTGCTCCATTTATAAAAAAGTCATTAATACTGAGGAAAGTGGACTCCCAGACTGCATAAGTTCATTGTATTTGTGTAATGTATTTTGTATTTGTATTTTGTTTATGCCATCAGCCCTCAGGGCATAATTGTGCATTTGTGAATAAAGCATATACTGAGATGAACATTTCTTTCACTGTCAACGACTTTTTCAATAGCAAAAAAATTGGATAATGATAAAATTAACGAACAGCTTTGTCGAGAGCCAAAGTGCTAGAGGCAAAAAGACAAAACAGGTGGAAAACCACCGCAAAAAATTGTCGACCGCAATGGTCCTGACTTGTTACAGGCATTTCAAAAGAAATTGTGGTTAGACCGGTTCTATGGCAAGCTAAACTTTTCCTACCATGGTGGTAGCGTCCGACTGGAAAACACCTATGACAAAAAAGTGAAAAATCCTATATTTGAAGCAACAAACAGACTTTTTAATAAACATAATGTAGGACAAATTGCTGGCAAAAAGCGTTAAAACATACAGGCAGTGAGTTACATCAGCTGCTTCGGAAGGGTAAACATGTCGTTTTCTGTATATATCACCCGCCACACTGTCAGTCAGTCAATCCAGGGTAATACACCAATCTAACTACAAAAAAGTCCGTACTTATTTGTAAAACCGTCCTTTGTTATTTACTTGTGATGTCGCGGTGACGAACATAATATTTCAGATAGAACAAAGTAACAAAGGCTGAACTATCAGTTTTTGAAGCTGTTTGAGTTTATGGTCTTCCAAATTTTTAGATTTTGCCTGCACTGAAGAGGCATAAGTTGTCGAAATGCGCATATGCAGAAAATAAATTCACAG